>JAUZST010050431.1:0-24910 GCA_034779995.1 Parotocinclus haroldoi | reverse complement strand
TAAAACTAAAAGCACCTGCCGATATCCCAGAATTTCAAATCAACTTGAACATTTGTCTCTACACTAAATTGACATTCTTTAAATTACTGCCATTATTTGTTATACACTGTCTATGAGCACAACTTTTCTGTGTATTTTTAGTTTGCAAACCTATAACTCGTGTTAGATTTAGGTTTCAAAATTAAAAAAAATTATAAGTTATATAAAAAAAATAAAAAGTTAGATCCGCTTCCTTGGAAGTCTCTTAGAAGCCACATCTTTATTTTTAGTTTTTGACTGATGCTTGAGAGAAAATCTTTTGCTACACACAAATGTATTTTGTGTTGTGTTTGAGCAGGAATACTCCATGAAGCAGCTGGCTAACCTGGTCAACGTCTGCCTTGGCTCTCATATCAACAAGAAGGCCAGGCAGAAATTGCTTGCTGCTATTGATGACATTGACCGACCAAAAAGATAAACGACAGCAGGCCACCCAGGCTGACATCAAAATCACAACAGGAATTGTGTTTTAGTACTCAGTTGTTAATCTGCATATATTATTACTGACATAAGTGTGCTGCCTTTGTGAAAGGCTTTGTGCTTTGCCTTTTCATGAAAATATATTACACACACACACACTTTGTGTACATGTCACAGGTATCTGTGTGCACAGTTGTCCTTTCAGTGAGTGTGTTAATAAATAATGTGTAAAAGAGTCCATGGACCACTGGTTGAAACAAATGATTTGCTGCTGCAGCCCAGCAATGATGTGCTATATTATAAACAACTTCTCAAATGATTAAACAGAGAGAATTTCCATCTACTTGAGAGGAAAAAAATAGTAGTTAAAATGTTTGATCCTAAGATTTGTTACACTCTCTGTTACACTTACACATTGTATGTCCTTAGTTGGAATATGCATCTTAATTTTTTTTTATTTTGATTTTATTATTTATACCTGTTATGTGCATGCAAATGGTTATCTGTCATTGTTTTCCATTGTACTTTTGTCAGTCAATGTTTAGTTGTCTTTTTCCATTGTACATGCTCATCAAAAGTTGAAAACATTGTTAAAATAATAAATTGTGCAATGGACACCTATAGATTATATAATAATTCTCATTTATGATACACATTTCAAATGACTGTAATAAGCTGACTGGACAAAACAAAGTGGGTATGTAGCATGTCTTTTTTGCCTCAAGTCACCCTTTTGTGACATCATAACCCATTATGCACAACACTATCTCTGTCAGGGCTGCTCTTCACCTTCTCTGCATGCACAGTCTGGCCAACAACTGACACTCCCATTTAATGCTGCATTCATTTAGGTGCATGACACATTGACAATGTAAAGTCAGCAGCTGCTGGTGGGTGCACCTAATGTTTTTGTCCAGGAAGCTTGAAATCTGACTGATCTGGTGTGCAGTAATCCGAAGCAAATTATTACTTTGTGTAAGTTTTGTTTTACTGTAAGAAACTGAAATCAAATTCTTGTTGTATGTGTGCTTGTGCATTTTTGTGCAGTCCTGTGGTGTTAGATCTATAAATAAACCAACATTCATGCACTTCTTTTCTGGGCAACCCTAGACTGTATCATAGGAATTACTGCTATTCATCATTCCAAAATTGCGCTAGAATGCTTTTTAAACTATATTTAGCTTGCTCATTTCTCCTAATCATTTCCCATAATCACATTTAGGGGTTGAGTTTCCTGGGAGGGAAATGGGAAGTAATCTGTTAGCTTTCTGCAAGAGTGCATGCCAAATTAAGTAAGGAAGCCTTGCTGGAATTCAAAGGTATTACAAACATGCTTCTAGATTTTTATATTAATACCCTGCTCTGTACTAACTCCTCTCTCGGGAAGCAGTGAAACACAAAAAATAACTATTTCATTTGACATGTAATTATATTGTCTTGTGTAAAATTATACTTACGCTGTATGGCTAAAAGCATATTGAAACTCAAATATACTATGGCAAACCCTGAGCATCAGTTCAGTTCAATTCAAATGTATTTGTATAGTGCTTTTTACAATAGATATTGTCACAAAGCAGTTTTACATTGATACATGAACAATTGTCACAAATTGGATTCTATTGTCTCTAATGAGCAAGCCAAATGGCAACAGTGGAAAGGAAAAACTCCCTGAGATTAAGGTCAATACAGATATGGGGGAAAGCAGGTAGGAATAATTAGAATATAATCAGGAATAATTCTGTAACCACGGAACAATAATACACAATAATACAGAAGATGAAATAAATACAATTTAATTAAGATTTAATTTAATTAAGGTAAGATTTTCAATAAACCAGCTTTTCTTCAATGAAAATAAGGTAAATATTTTCTACTACCTGACCATAAAGCAAAGATAATTTAGTTCTAATTGTAAATTGTGTATATTCAGACTTTCTTGCATTGCCTATATACCATTAAAAAAGAATGAACAAAAGTGCCTTTGTGTTATGAGCATTAAAAGCACAAATCCAGTCTTCCTGTGAATTAACTTAAAGTTAGATATATTTGAACAAATAGAGCGCCCAATATCCTACTGCTAACCTCCTCCAGGTCACTTTCGTTTAGGAATTACAAAAGGGGAGAAACACTCGCCAGATAACGTCATAAACCATTGAAATTAAACCTTTTACATCATGCTGCTTAGACAAAAATATTCTGTTGTCCTGTTGAACTTTGATTAAGTGTCTAATTTGAAGGAATCTGAAGAAATCTGTCTGATGAGATCTCCGGAAACTACATCATAAAATAAACATCTGAAAATACACAAAGGAAATATATGAGATACCGAGTTTACTCCCGTTTGAGTCCAATATTAGATAACCAAGGGGGAAAATCAGAATGCCATTGGAGAGTAAAGATAAATGCGTTCATGTACCATACGAATTTTCATTCCCCACACTTTATTCTATTGGATGCAACTAAGCACTCACATTTTGAAATGTGTCCACATTGCTCACCAAAAATAGAGTGTTAAAATAGTATATAAATAAAAAATATTCTACCAAAATTGGAAAATGCTTCAATGATTTTAAGTTATGGGAGTTATGGTCAGCATATAAATTCATCCCAAACCTGATGTGCCGATGTCACCAAACTCTTTGTTTATGGATTTTCATTACAGATTTTCATTAAAATGAAGTTGGGACGTTGCGTAAAACATAAATGAAATACAGAATACGATGATTTGCGAATCCTTTTCAACCTATACTCATTTCAATTCATTACAAAGACAAGATATTTAATGTTCAAATGTTCAAAGAAGTTGTGACAGGAGTATGTTTACCACTGTTACCACTTTCCACAGCAACACTCAGTAAGTGTTTGGAAACTGAGGACACTAATTGTTGAAGCTTTGTAGGTCAAAGTCTCTCCCATTCTTGCTTGATGTACAACTTCAGTTGCTCAACAGTTTGGGGTCTCCTTTGTTGTATTTTGTTTTGCCCCATAATGTGCTACACATTTTCAATGGGAGATGGGTCTGGACTTCAGGCAGGCCAGTCTAGTACCCACACTCTTTTTACTAAGAAGTCACATTGTTGTAACACGTGCAGAACGTGGCTTGTCATTGATTTATTGAAATAAACAGGAACATCCCTGAGAAAGATGTTGCTTGGATGGCAGCATATGCTGATCAAAAACCTGTATGTTCCTTTCAGAATTAATTGTACCTTTACAGATGTGCAAGTTACCCATGTCATGGGCATTAATACACCCCCATTCCATTAGAGATGCTGCCTTTTGAACTTTGTGCTGAAAACAATCTGGCCAGTCCTTTTCCTCTTTGGCCCAGAGGACATGATTTTCAAAAACAATTTGAAATATGGACTCGTCAGACCAAAGGAGACACTTCCACTTTGTGTCAGTCCATGTTATCTTTGCATGGTAGAGTTTTAGCTTGTACTTGTGGATAAAGTGTTCACTGACAATGGACTTCTGAAGTGTTCCTGATCCTGTGGTAATATCTGTTCCAAACAGGTGTTTTTAGAACATTCCGCAACTTTCCTTTGTCTTTTGTTGTCCCTGTTCCAACTCTTTTGTACCATGTTGCAGGCATCAAATTCCAAATGACTGAATATATGCAAAAAACAATAAAGTTTATTCCTTAAACATTATGTTTTACACAACGTCCCAACTTCGTTGTAATTCTGTAGTATTAAGATTTTCTACTTTTCTGCACATGACAGAAAAGGAGCGATCATTTGTACACATTGTACCACACAGCAGTCTCATTCTATGAGCTTGTGTGACTTTCTGAGTTCCTAAAACTATCCACTTTGAAGATAATGTACATGCTAGGTAAAGTATGGAATTATTTTACGCAACATTCATTATGTTCATTATTTTATGAACACAACAAAAAAAACAGCATAAAATGTTTTAATCCTGCCTAGACCAAATGAGACAACACTTCTATCTTATCGTCTTATCTTGTGCTAAGATCGCATGGAGCAGCAGTTGGTAAACACAATCGAGAACATAACTATGTCATGCTCCTGTTCAGAAAAATAAATAAGATGAGTAAGAGCCATTACCTGACAAGCGATCTTTTTAACTATCTGACATCTGATGAGGAAGTTAAAGGCAATAATAACTGTTTAACTGGCTTTCTCTTTTTAAGTCAAGTCATATCAGGTTCATTTTATAGCGCGTTTACAATGCAACATAGTTTTACAATTTCAGTCTCAAACTGAGGAAGCTTCGGTCAACAGTACCTAGGAGTAACCTTGGGAGGGGTAAGACTCAAAATGTGACCCATTATCCTTGAGGGGCCTAAAATTGTAAATGTAAAAATTACACTATTTTATCTAGCTTCCAGTAAAATAAATCAAATATTAAATTTATATCTGCATAACTCTGATACACAGAGTCACTTTATGATCTGTGCTTGTCAGCCAAAGGTGGTGGGAATTACAGCCCTCTGGCATGGCCTGGCCATGGTGGGGATGGTTACTGACAGAAGCAATTTTTATTAACTTGTCTCTATACAGTGGGTACAGAAAGTATTCAGACCCCTTTAAATTGATCACTCTTTGTTTCATTGCCGCCATTTGCTAAAATCCAAAACATTTATTTTATTTCTCATTACTGTACACTCAGGTTCCAATCTTGACAGAAAAAAACAGACGTAAAAAATTTTGTACATCCTTCTTCAGATGGTTCTACTCCTTCATTGGAGTCCAGCTGTGTTTAATTGAACTGATTGGACTTGATTTGGAAAGGCACACATCTGTCTATATAAGACCTCACAGCTCACAGTGTATGTCAATGCAAATGACAATCATGAAGACAAAGAAACTGCTCAAGGAGCTCAGAGACAGAATTGTGGCAAGGCACAGATCTGGCCAAGGTTACAAAAAATTCTGATGAGATGAAGACTGAACTTTTTGGAGTTAATTCTAAGTGCTATGTGTGGAGAAAGCCAGGCACTGCTCATCACCTGCCCTATACAATCCCAACAGTGAAACATGGTGGTGGTAGTATCATGCTATGAGGGTGTTTTTCAGCTGCAGGGACAGGACGACTGGTTGCAATTGAAGGAAAGATGAATGCGGCCAAGTACAGACAAATCCTGGAAGAAAATCTCTTTCAGAGTGCTCAGGACCTCAGACTTGGCTTAAGGTTCACCTTCCAACAAGACAATGACCCTAAGCATGTTACAAGGGGGGGGGGGGTGTTCTGGGGATCTCGCAAGACCATTCCTGGTTTTACCAAATCTGCAGGATCCCCACTAGATTTAAACCGGAACCCTAGATGCATCACCCACAGACAGCAATTAACGTAAATGAAAGAATATTTATTAAAGGGAACAAAAGCAGTATAGCAGGCATAAACATAACAGTAGGGGGCAGTCGGCAACATGTCACCGCAGGTCCTTTCCGGAATCTGGAACCCGATGCCAGAACATTAGACGCCAACGGATTGGAGCTGAGAGTCCACCATAGCGACCCTGGAGCCGAGGGTCAACAAAACTGGCTTTAGAGCCGAGAGTCCGCAAAAATGCCTGATCCATAACGAAAAAATAAGGAAACAAAAAGAAGAGCGGAGTTGCATTAAGCAGCCAAGAAACAGGACTGGAGTGCAACGACCAATTAAAACAACAAAAACAGAAAAGCACACGTCAAATGAACAGAAAATAAATAATGAGCCGGCGAATACAATAGTGAATGCCAGACTTAAATAATGCACACCTGATGAGTAAAACTGAAAGCAGGTGCGTGAAATGAGGTGGGCGTGACAGTGACTCAAACGAAATAACCAATGGATCACCGCGGTAAAATCAAAACAAAACATGTGCAGGGCAGGCGCAACGTAAACAAATCTAAAGAAGCGGAGGGAGCCCTAACAAAGCACACAGCTAAAATGACTATGAACAACTCTATGACCATTCTTGACTGTCCCAGCCAGAGCCCTGACCTAAACCCAATTGATCATCTCTGGAGAGACCTGAAAATGACTGTCTACCAACGTTCAAAGAATCCCTAAATCAAGGTGTGAAAAACTTGTTGTATAATTCCCAAAAAGACTCATGGCGGTACTAGCTCAAAAGGATCCTTTTACTAAATACTGAGCAAAGGGTCTGAATACTTATTATTATTATTATACCATGTGATATTTCAGTTTTTCTTTTTTATTCAATTTGCTAAAATCTCTGTCTGTTTTTTTCTGTCAAGATGGGATACTGAGTGTACATTAATGAGAAATGAAATAAATGTTTTTGATTTTAGCAAATGGTTACAATGAAACAAAGATTGCTAAATTTAAATGGTTCTGAATACTTTCCGTACTTAATGTACATGGACTTTAAAAGTCGTACAGGAACAATGGTCCTCCAGCTTCTTTAATGCTTCAAGATGCTGCTCTTGAAGCCTTGTGCTCTTCTCAGCAGGACATGGAGAGGTATGTTGTTGTCTTAACCAGGTTCATCACTCCAAACCATTTTTTTGGACCTTATGAGGTAAAAAAGAAGCTTAGCCCAGAGCTTATCACTGTGTGATTAGTACTCCCCAGTGCAGGAAAAAGGCTTTTATTTGTCATATTAATATGACAATGATATTAAAGTATCATTCTCATACTCCAGAGCTCAATATCCGGCTTGCATCACCTGTGGTTCTTGTGCTTGTACTGGCTGCTGAGAAAGTAGTCACATTGTCTGACTACTCTCCAGAAATTGATGGCTTACACCTTGGCTGAAATTGTGTGTCCTCTGTGAGTCCACCTCACAAGTTTTACTGCAGTTACCTAAGAAATTGGGGAATCTGCCCACCTCCTGTCAAGGGGACCTTTTTCGCTCTGATTAAAAGGTTTTCTACGTTATTTTCAGATGTCCCCTCCTGTACCACATTAATTGAAAACAACATTGATGTGGATGATCATGTCCCAATTAGGCAACATCTCTACCGGGTGAACCTAACTAAGGGGGCAGTGATAAAGCAGCACATAGAATACCTGTTTAACCATGGACTAGCCATCCCTTTCTGCTTTCGCAACTCTGGATAATTTCCTCCACTATACAGCCATGCCGTTTGGATTGCATTGGATTGGATTTTTTTAAAAGCAATTAGTGATGTTTAAGTGGTCTCCAGAGTGCCAGACTGCTTTTGAAGGAGTATGCTTACTGTTGACTAGTCCCTCAGTTCTTTCTGCACCTGATCTCAGCAGACCATTCAAGCTTGAGGTGGATGCCAGTGGTACTGGTGCGGGTGCTATGCTGCTTTAGGATGGTGACCATGCGGTTTACCACACTGTGTGCTACTTCTCCAAAAAGTTTTTGAAGCATCAGCTCCACTACCGTACCACTGAGAAGGAAAACTTTGCATCGCTGATGGCATTGCAGCACTTTGAGATATGCCTCAGGAACAGTCCTGCACCCATCCGTGTGTATACCAATCACAATCCCCTTGTTTTCCTCCATAGAATGTGTAACACCAACCAGAGACTTATGTGATGGTCTCTAATTGTCCATGGGTTTAATCTGGACATTGTCCATAAAAGTTGTTAACCTGTAGGCCTCTAGTATTTACTTGTAATGAACAGGAGTATAAGTTCACACTTATCTGGGTGGGCGGGTGTTATATGCACTGGGCGAGCCAACCCTAGACTGGGTCATAGCAATTTATTAAACATTTAATCAGGATTCAGGTCCCATCATAGTAAAACAGCATTAATTAGGGTACTTAATGATCTATTCATGTTATCGTATAATGGACTTGTTTTGTTCTTGTTCTATTAGACTTAAGTGCTGCTAGAGTTTCATGCTACAAATGGCATCAGTGATTACTCAATTTGGGATTGGCCTTTTAAGACAATATAATGTTTTAAAACTGCTTTGAGACAATGCTCAATTAAAAAAGGGAGGGTTTTCCAAAGACATGGAATGCTCCTTCATAAAGGGTCCAAGAGCACAGCAAAATGTAAGAACTGCCAGAACTGTGAGATTAACTTGCACCCCAACCAGATAGTGTAAGTATATTTTGAACACTTGGTCGAAAATTAGCCTAGACAAGATGAATGTGACAGGGACCTTGTGTAGATCAAACAGACACACAACCTTAGAGAACTAGTCCACTACCATAAAATCACTGTTCCTGTGGGAATAGACCCCATGACAAAATCTATGACAATGGGATATAGGGACAATCATGAATAAGTACTAGGTGGAAGAGTCCCAACTGAGGCTGATGCAGGGTTTTGTTGTGTGTGCACATGGAGCACACAAACATGTATTACATCACATCCATGTATAAATACTTGTGTGACAATGGGAATGGATACAATAGGTTGCATGAAAATTTTGAATTTTGCAATGAGCCCAGTAGAGGACCTCCCCACAGACACACAAAGGGACTAAGAGACATCTGGCCAGGCCCAAGCCTGGTTAATGCCTTTGGAAATTCAGAACTGACCACTGGATATCTTTAATAAACTGGGCAATAACCTTTTTAGCAGAAATGATCGAATCACTTCAACAGTGTTAATGGTGTGCGGGTGAGAGAGCATATTTTCAGGAGTATTTTTGAGCAGGATTGTTGTTGTTGTTGTTGGCTCCCTTGATCTCACGGTGATATGTGCCAGGGGTCATCCATCAATTGTTCAGTTGCAGCGCCTGATGTGACTGTATGCTTCTCTAAGCTTACATAGAGTACTCAGCACTTAGTTCTGGTACACGCTGGTGTTGCTCGTCAGCATAGTGTTGTCCCAGACTCTCTTTGCAACTTGGTGTCGAGAGAGGGGTTGCTAGAGATGGTGGGGCCCAGTTAGGTAAACCTATCCACCACCTCAAATGTGTAGTTGCTAATGACAATATGGGAAGCTCTGCTAACATCTTGTTCCATTATGTTTTTATTATTCAAATTTACAGTGTGCACAAACTCATTGCAGGTGTCTGCACAGCAGGTCATGAGATGCTGTAGCGCTTCCTTTGTGTATGCGGTGAGGACAACATTGTCTGCAAAGGGCAACTCTCTAATGAGGACCATCTGCACCTTCATCTTTGTTCAGAGGTGTGCCAAGTTGAAGAGGCCCTTGTCACTCCTGATGTAGAGGAAGATGCCATCTACAGACTGTGTGAAGGTGTGACACAACAGCAGTGTGAAGAACATGCCAAAGAGGAGCAAGATCCTCTTATTGTTCTTGCACAGCTTGATTACCTAGGTGTTATGCATGTCCTGGGGTATTGTCCATTCCTCCCAAAACCGTAGCAGAAGCTTGTGTAGTTTACTCAAGGTGGAATGCCATCACTACCTGGAGCTTTACCACAGGCTAGCCAGTCAATGTCCTTGGCGAGCTCCTCGATGGTGGGAAGTGGGTAGGTCTCTTTGATGTCCATGCATGTGACAATTTTCTCCCTTGAGTTGAGCTCCTCCACAATCCTCTCCATCTATTTTGCTGTCAGTGATGACTTGCCCAGAGGCAGATTTAAGTGGAGAAGTCTGGATGACGCTTGGTCTGAATGCTTTCTTTATGCCATCGTACATGGCTTGGATGATACCTGGATGTCCTGGCACAACTTTAGCCAGTACCGGTTGGCACATCTTCCGGCAGTCCGCTGGGCATTGCTTCGGGCTGTGCGTAAGTATAAGTATGTAAGCAGCAAGTATCTTCACTTTATATGTAGCTGCTTCAGTAACAAACCCAAGAAGGGATTTGAATGAATTGATGAATTTCACACATTTCAGCTTTAACATGTTTGCACATGCAAGAATGGTGCTTCTCGAGGTACTGTTGTGGTACAGTTGACTGTCATTGGCTGGAGAATTTTTAAGGAACAGTGTACTTTGACTGAATTCACAGAGAGCCATGCTGAGAGACATGCTTTGTTATTTGACAGTAACTTGCAATGAATACACTATAATTTGGGATCTTTGTAAATCAGACCATTTGTGTTTGTAGCAATTTCATACAAGACAAAACCTATAGTATATATTTTGGTAATACTTTGTACACAATTATTTTAAAAATGTGTTATAAAATAATGTTTAATTAAAAACCATCTGTGACATGAAGGTATCTATTGAAGGTCAATGTATTCTCCACAAATAAAAAAAATCAAAACAAATCATTTCACTTAATACATTTTGGTTAACCATATTTTCCCTGCCATAACATGTTTTTAAAGAATAATTAAATGGAAATTTGAATATTCAATAAGAATAACTGGGAAAAATATATTTTCAAAGGTAAGGTACAGCTCTATTGAGAAACACTGGCCTGATCACAAAACCATGGATTAATTTGTGTGAAAATTAAGTGAACAATTTCAGTCTCTAAAATGATATATTAGTCATAAAAAGTCTAACAATGATATGCACAGCCCAGCTTTTCAGCGGTAAACCCACTGACATAAGTAAGAGGGCATGCATGATTTTGTCTTTAATTCACATAAAAGAAATACGATTTATTCTTATTTGATACTTCAGGTATCATGCCTTCTTCAGCTATAACTATACTGCTCACAAAAATTAGGGGATATTTCAATACCACCTAATGAAATATCCTCCAATCTGTGTGAGCAGTGTATCTAACTATATAACTATTATTGTATCAGTTTGGTTTTTGTGATTATTGTGGTATATAAATACTGTTGGTTATCGACTAAATGTAATAGTGCTCTCCTGATATCACATCAGCAACATTAATACAGAAGATAGGACCTACAGCAATCAGCACACATACAATAAGAAAGGAAACTCACTGACTTGGAGATTAGTACAGACTGCAGCATAGCAAATCTGTCTACATAATGGATTGCTGCAAATACGTCAGCAGTATGCTGGATCATCTTTGATGCTGGATTCAAACATAATGTACTGCACTGAGTCCCTTTGGTCTTGAAAATCTATTTAAATCAGTCATATTTTGTGATTATCTGCAAAAACATTCTTGACAAAAGAAATGATATAAGCATATGTATAAATAGGAAAAAAAAAACTTTAGTCACTTTCATGAATATAGAATAATGTGAAATCAGCATCTTTAGGCAAGAAAATAATTAAGCAGATGGATGAGCTATGAGGGAAGACATGATTGTATGTTTCAGCTTATATCGGCTGTTGAAGGTCACTGCAAAAGCTGTTAATTTGAAATTAACATAGCTAACACTAATTAACACTTACCTTTATTTTTTAACCCTTGTGAGGTGTTTGGGTCTGTGGGACCCGTTCTCATTTTTTGTCAAAGGAAAAATCATACAATTAATTATTTTCTGCCTTGGATCATTTTTTGAGAAGAACGTATATCAGAACGTATTTTAGACGAACACACACTACACGGCCCCAAAACATTTATATTACATACAGGATGTTCAGGTCCACTGGACCCAGGGTACACAATAGCTTTTACAGTCTGGTTTCTTATCACAACTGATCAACATGGCCAAAAGAATCTCTGTTCAGATGGCATTACAAATGATTTTGTAAAAGTAAGAAGCTTTTGATAATTATGACACAGATCGCGTTTTTTCTTGTCCTGGACATCAAGTCTTCTTTTGAGCTTTTCATCCCCAGTTCAATCCAAAACATTATTCTGGATTGCACTAAAGAGGGAAGGTGTGTTTTTGGAGAGTCGCTGCCCTTTTTGGCAAGATATTCCATCAAAACCAGCAAAGCATGCAATGAAGATCGGGGCAGCATGTGATGCCACTTTATCATGTGCTTGAAACTTACAAGTCTATACAAGGATGCGAGACGGATGAGTCTCTGAAAGAAATCAAGGAATGAGGGTTGTCCCAAACCTGACTCAGGAAGTGAACACAACATCAACGTGACAATTTTTTTCTAAAAACGCAGGACATGTCCCTGCTATCTTATGTGTCAAAGAAAGGCAAGAATGTAATAGTTATGAGTATATTTCAGAGGGAAGGGAGAATCTCTGACCAGGAACATCAAAAACCAGAGATCACAAAAGAAAGGGCGGACAACATTGGTGTAGAGACTGATATAATTACTGTATGTGTTCAGCTTGTGAAAAAAAATTATAATGAAGTTCAAACAAAAAAAAATCAGTTATTCAGTCAATGAAAAACATTGCTGCATTCGTAATTTGAAAAGAAACATATTTTTTTCAACTCATATATTGAGTATAATTCATTTTTTTTTTTAAAAAAATGACATTTTGTGAAAAAACAAACCAAAAAATGAGTAGCACTTTTTGATATAAATGTAAAATAAAAAAAGGTAAAGGGTAAATTTGAACCATATAAGCTGTTAATATTGCTTGTAAAATAGGTAAAGTAAGCATCTGTTAACTATTTTAATGTAATTGTGCTGAATTCAAAACATAAAAATGGAGCGGGTCCACCAGACCCACGAACACTAATTGAGTAACAAAAATATGAACACCACACAGGGGTTACATTTACATCACAATGTAATTTATCAGATATATAAAAATAGCATCATATAAAAGTGCATGTCTTTCTTTTGAAAATATGGGTGAATTGCTGGTCCTCCTCTCACTTAAGACAGGAGTAGTAGTAATCTATACAAATCCTGTTCAAGCACAATAAACATAACACTACAGTACTCTTAGAGCATTTAGAAGATGCCCACTCATATCCACATCAATTTGCAGTTAAACTGTGGAGCTGTAGCTTAAAGCCTTAATCACTGTCAACAGAAGTCACACATTTACATTTATAGCATGATGGAACAGTGTTGTTGACAGTTCCAACTTGGTTGTTTTTTATGTGGAGTTTGCATGTGCTCTCTCACATTCCAAAGACATGTGTTAATTCCATCAATTGGCATCTGTAGAATGTGTTCTGAGTCTGAGTGGGTGCACATGTGTTCATGTGAACTGTGATGGACTGGCACTTTTTATCACAGCTCCACATCACAATAAGTTGGCATAAGCAAGTAAAGAAAGCGAGTGAGTGAAAAATTAGCATACACACTTAACCAGAGCAACCTACAGTTAACAAAGGTGAACTGTTGAGATTTGCAACGGCCCAATAGTGAAAGCTTGGAAAAGCCAGGATTTCAACTTGCAACCTTGCAATTAGTGTCTGTATGGGAGGAGCGTAACCAAACGCAGAGCTTGAAATGGCCCACTGGAAGATTTGAATTTGATTTGAAATCCTCAGTCGTTGGTGAGGTTCACCACTTGAGCAAATAGCCCAGCAGTTTAAGACCAATGTTTCTCATAGTAAAATTGCAAAGAATTTAGGGATTTCATCACCTACAGTCCATAAGTGTCCTTGAGTAACAGAAAGGTGCCTATAAAATAAAAATATAATAATAATAATTATTATTATTATTAATTATTATTGTTATTATTATTATTAGTAGTAGTATATCGTCAAAAGATTCAGAGAATTGCATTGAAAACCGACATCATCATAATCAGTGGCATAACGAATATTACCACAAGGGTTCAGGAACACTTCAGACAACTATTGTCAATGAACACAGTTTGTCACTCAGTCTGTGCAGGTTAAAACTCTACCATGCAAAGCAAAGGACATCACAAAGACCCAGAAACGCTGCCATTTTCTCTGGGCCCAAGCTCATCTGAGTTGGACTGACGTAAAGTGGAAAAGTGTCCTGTCAGATGACGAGTCCGCATTTCAAATTGTTTTGAAAATCATGGACGTCACGTCTGAGTCAAAGAGGAAAAGGACTGTCTGACTGTGACACCTGGGTCGCCCAGGTCACTGGGTGCATCAGCAGTGAATACTTGCTAAAAACAATAATGTTTATCTATTAATATATTGTCTTTGTAGTGTATTCAGTTGAATATAGGTTGAAAAGGATCATATTCTATTTTTATTTATGTTTACATAATGTATTTATGTAATGTCCCAACTTCATGGGAATTGGGGTTGTATGAAGACCAATTGCCGTGTTTAGAGGAAGAAGAAGTTGGAGTACAACGTTAAGGACACCATCCTAACCGTGAATCATGGAGGTGGGAACATCATACTTTGCTTTTCTGCAAAGCGAGGATGGATGGGGTCATGTATCGCAAGATTTTGGCCAACAACCTCCTACCCAAAGTTAAAAACACTGAAGATGAGTCGTGGCTGGGACAAAAATAATAAAACACAAATTAATTATTTAAAAATCATACAATGTGATATCCAGATTCTGTCTCTCACAGTTGAAGTGTACCTACGATAAAAACTACAGACCTCTCTACTATTTGTAGGTGGGAAAACTAGCAAAATTAGCAATGTGTCAAATACTTACTGTATATTGTATATTAATATACAACTGTTAATATTACCCTACTGTATATTAATAGTTAATGTGAGAACACCCATTATATCTTTGCCAAAAGTGTCAAAATTTTGTGTGGCCACCATTATTTTCCAGCACCGCCTTAAATCTATTGGACATGGAGTTCACTAGAGCTTTACAGGTTGCCACTGGAATCCTCTTCCACTCCCACTTCCACTTCCACTTTGTGATCAGTATACAGTGGGTATGGAAAGTATTCAGACCCTTTTACATTTTTCACCCTTTGTTTCATTGCAGCCATTTGCTAAAATAAAAAAATATATATTTTATTTCTCATTAATGTACACTCAGCATCCCATCTTGACAGAAACAGACATGTAGAATTTTTTGTATAATTATTAAAAAAGAAAAACTGAAATATCACATGGTCATAAATATTAAAACCATTTGCAGTTAACTCACAAGCTGTCCATTTCTTCTTATCCTTCTTGAGATGGTTCTACTCCTTCATTGGAGCCCAGCTGTGTTTAATTAAACTGATTGGACTTGATTAGGAAAATCTCACATCTGTCTATATAAGACCTCACAGCTCACAGTGTATGTCAATGCAAATGAGAATCATGAGGTCAATGGAACTGCCCAAAGAGCTCAGAGATATAATTGTGGCAAGGCACAGATCTGGCCAAGGTTACAAAAAATTCTGCAGCACTCAAGGTTCCTAAGAGCACAGTGGCCTCAATAATCCTTAAATAGAAGAAGTTTGGGATGATGAGAACTCTTCCTAGACCTGGCCGTCCAGCCAAATTGCGCAATCGTGAGAGAAGAGTCTTGGTGTGAGAGGTAAAGAAGAACCTAAAGATCACTGTGGTTGAGCTCCAGAGATGCAGTAGGGAGATGGGGAAAGTTCCACAAAATCAACTATCACTACAGCTCTCCACCAGTCTGGGCTTTATGGCAGAGTGGCCAGAGAAAACCAGGCACTGATCATCACCTGCCCTATACAGTCCCAACAGTGAAACACGGTGGTGGCAGTATCATGCTATAGGGGTGTTTTTCAGCTGCAGGGAAAGGACGACTGGTTGCAAGAAAATATGAATGCGCAGTACAGACATATCCTGGAAGAAAATCTCTTAGGAGTGCTTAGGACCTCAGACTGGGTTGAAGGTTCACCTTCCAACAAGACAATGACCCTAAGCACACAGCTAAAATAACAAAGGAGTGGCTTCGGAACTACTCTGTGACCATCTGACCTAAACCCAATTGAGCATCTCTGGAGAGACCTGAAAATGGCTGTCTACCAACCTTCACCATCCAACCTGACGGAACTGGAGAGGATCTGCAAGGAAGAATGGCACAGAATCCCCAAATCAAGGTATGAAGAACTTGTTACATCATTCCCAAGAAGACTCAGGGCTGTACCAACTCATAAGAGTGCTTCTACTAAATACTGAGCAACGGGTCTGAATACTTACAACCATGTGATATTTCAGTTTTTCTTTTTTTTTTTAATTGCAAAAATGTCTACATGTCTGTTTGTTTCTGTCAAGATGGGATGCTGAGTGTACATTGATGAGAAATAAAATGAACTTATTTGATTTTAGCAAATGAAACAAAGAGTGATCAGTTTAAAGGGGTTTGAATACTTTCCGTACCTACTGTATATAAGGAGTCTGCTAAGTACTGTAAATGTAATTCAAACAATATATCATAGAGGATAGCTTTAGGCACAAGGAAAAAAACATTTTCAAATACTGTAAGCATTTACTGGCATATAGTTTTCATTAATAAACCTTTATTAACAATCACCACTTATGTCAACAGGTATAACAAAATTTCCACTTCTTAATTAATGCACAACTGTGACATTATTCATGTCAGTATTATGAACATTAATTGCATTCTCTTCTAAATACAGGCAAGTCACACCCTTACTATGCCACTTGTCACAGTACTAAAGGTCATTTATCATGAAATAAAGTGTGTCTGCGGAGTAATTGCTTCAGCTTTATGATCTGCAGGATTTGCTGCTGCCTCGTAGTTGCAGATTGTCACCTCATGCCTGTGAGCCTGTTAGAAGAAAAACAGACATTGCGAGTTCCATACTACAAAACTACAGTTCCAAAAAAGTACCAGAAATACTTATAATGTCTTATATAATTTATAGGGAAGAGATGAGCCAATGGGTAAATTGACCCTCCCCTGTATCTAGGCAATCATGCCCTTTTTTGTTATGTCATAATACATTTTTAACCACCCATTTCTGCCTGACTTTGAAAATGACAAATCACATGGGAGGGTTGGTAAGCATTAATTTACTTTAAAAACTGTTTTGGCCATGTAAAAGTAAAATTTTAGATATAACAATAGCGACATCAAAGCCAATTTATCCACGACTATAAATATTTGCTATGCACATTGGTGATTTTCTAACATATAAAACCATGCAAATAAAATTCCAAAATTGTGGTTATGCGGCAAAGTAAGTCAAATGTGGTGGGTTAAATTGAGCCAGCAGTTCAACATACCCCACCACAAGGCACAGAAGTTAGGTTACCTCTCTGACATACAAACCGGTATTTTCAGTAAAATATTCTAATTCTAATTTGGTTTGTTATAGTTTATCATATGTTTATTTTATTGAGTTTATTTGATATGGACAGCATAGCTACAGTTACTCCAAATACACCACAAAGTTATCATGCCAAGGAACTACAAAATGAAGGCAGAGTGGGGCCACTTAAAAGAGATGGAGAGAGCAGCTAGTGATGTGATTGGTGGAAAGTCCATAAGATCTATGGCAGAGGACAGAGAAATTGACAGGTCAACCCTTCGGAGGTACCGGTACATAAAAAGAGGCAGGTAAAAAATGCAAGAACAGTCGGGTACAGTGGAACAGCGGAAACAAAGAGGATTTTCACAGACGAGATAGAGAATGAGCTTGCTGAGCACATAAAAAGGCTGGCAGACCAGTTCCATGGCCTGTGAATGCTATGAACTGGCATTCAAACTGGCAGACTGAAACAACATTCCAGTCCCCAACAACTGGAAAGAGAAGGGTTTAGCCGGTAGGCTACAGTAGCTACAGTACAGTGTGCAGGAAATGACTTGGTTTAGTAATTAAGAAATGGCTAATTGATATTGTGCTAAACATAAATACAGACCCTTGATAGAATTATTAGATGGATTAAGAGTTATAAGTAAATGTCTTTAGGAAGAGCTACTGTTTAAACAAAACTACTGTTGGGGGTTTCTTTGACAATCTGGCTAAAGTAAAGACTTCTACCAGATCTAAATGGATCAATGAAGACACCATTACCTAGTTCCTTGAGCATTTAATTCAGCACACCAAATGCTCTTCTGACCGCCCCATTCTGCTAATCCTTGACAACCACAAGGTCCACATTACCCTGAAGGTTTTGGCTATAGCTCATACAAATGGCATTATCATGCTCCCAGTTCTACCCAACTGTCCCATCGCCTGCAGCCTCTAGACAAGAGTGTTTTTGACCAATTTAAGACCTTTTACAACATAGCTCTTGATAGCTAGATAAGATCTAACCTTTTACATGGGTTTAATTCAGATTCAGTTAGATGGTCAGTTTATTCCCAGATGTTGAAAATTACCCACTGACAATTTACCCCCCAACCTGATTGAGACACAGTAACGCTTTTCTAAGAAGCGACAGTTTTAAAACCCTTTGTCGTAAATACGTTCTGATAAATTAAATGGACAGGAAACTGAAAATGTGTTTGATATTTTCATTATATTTCTGCCTCATTTTCCCTTATCCTGAAGATCACATAAGTAAAAAAATGGATCATCGTACCCCACTCTCCCTACTGCAAATGCAACTGCATTTTTTCTCAGACTCAATGTCTTTTTGAATTTCTTTGCAGCTACTAATGATTATTTTTATTGAAATGTTTGCATAAGAAGCGTTCGCATTATTTTGATTTGTTATTTTTCAGAAATTTAAAATAATTATGTTTTTACTTAGCTATTTAAGTAATGGCATAATTATTTTGTTTACAATTTAAACCTGTTTCAAGCAATTTCTTTTAATTACAAAGTAATAATTTTTTTTATGTAAAAAGCAAATACAAGAAATTATGCTGCGTTTACACTTCAGAAATTTTTAAAAATCGTATTTTAAATGGGGAAATGGATAATCGTGAGAAAATTGTGAACTCAGCATTTTTAATTCAATCAAATTGTACCTTGTACTCAGTAGAACAAATTTAATCAAGCAGAATCATGAACTCAGTATTATTAATCCAATTAATTAGAACTGTGAGTCAAAGTGAATTGCAAGCAGGCTGTATCATGACTTCACAAGATAACAAAACTGGTTCTGGTGATGCAGCAGTCTAAGTATCAAGTCTGGATGGGTTAGTTGATAACACATGCAGGCACGATTGGTCTAGACCAAGGGTGGAACGACAGGTCTGGGATCATTCCCTGTCACTGCAACCGTGCCTCAGCCAAGGCACACTTGTGCCCTGTGTTCTCCATGTGTGCCAGACCCCATAACCAGAAAAGCAGGGTGAAAATAAATACATACAGTATTTGATAAATCAAGTATGTAATTTTGATCTATGTTTGGAAACAACAAACAAGACATATCACATCAGTCATTTTTCATGGATACAACCTTTCAGATTAAACAGAGTACCTCAGTATATTCTCCTCGAAGACCAATGTAGTACACACGCGTGGAATCGGCCCCAAAATTTCGAGGAATATGAATAGACAAGTGCTGGACATTAGAAAAGCGAGCAATCCTGTCCAAAAAAGAAAACAGAATCATTATGGGCAACTATCATTTCAGACAGGGGGTGTTACAACTCCAAGTGTTATATGGACACAACATTTAACCAAGCACCCACTTCGTTGGATACTCAAGTTCAGCTGGTGCATCTTTGTTGAGACGAAATGCTTGCTCTGGTTCCCTGCTTGTATCATCAAACGACATCTGTGGTATATTCTTATATCTGAACACAGCAAAAGGAGATCTCAGTATTAACAATAATCATAATAACAAAATACATTAATGGACCACCAGGCAGACTTAATTAAACGTATTCTCACAGCCTCATTTCAGACGGGTGGGTCTCATCATCCTCCCCAGAAATTATAATCCCTTTAAGCTTCACGCTTCCGGTGAACCTGTTAGAATCACCAAGAGACACAAACAAACAATTCAAAATGGACAATAAGTTATCTATTGTAACTTTCTGAATGCAATGAGCTTTGCTGTCTTACGGGATGTTGAACAGGAGTTCCTCGTCAGCATCACTCTCCACAAACTGTAAATAAATAACAATTGATTAACAAATAATTGATAAAACAACTAATAACCTACAATTATGCACTGACATAGTATGCATGCTAATCATATTTGTACAGCAGAACACAAGATTTCCCTCAGTTGGCTTCCAATTCCTTTCAACCAAACGTAACACTTGTTGATAGAATAGTTTGAACAAACATTTAAGGTAATCTTCTTCCTGCTGGAAAAGCTGTTTTAAAATTGTGGGTGTTACATCTAAACTACAAAAAATAAACTTCAGTACCATTTCTACTCTACAAGTGGCATCCAGCGAAGTTTACAGTACAGATTTTATTCCTGTGCCCTCTATGAGGGGGAAAAAACAGAAAGCCTATCAACAGAAGACACCACAGATGAAAAACCTCGGAAACACTTGCATGTTCCACAAATCTTTTAATAAATAAATTTTGGATTTATAGAAGAACTATGAAAAAATCTACAGCAGACTAACACTAAACTTATTTCAACTGGATATCATAAAAGAAGAAACATCAGTGGTTGTGGTAGATCAGCTTTCATAAAGCTCTAGGCTACAGACTGTAAGATTAAACAAGTAATTGTCCACATCTTAACCATGTTGATATTCTATGGCCTGAAAAAAGCGGTTCATGAAAGAAATCCCAGATATATTGGTAAACAGAAACACTTTGTAGGAACTGACAACTAGCATCTATATCAATTTACCCAAAGGAGGTTTAACAAATTATGACTATTAGAGTTTATTATTACTACAGGTATGCACCTTTAGTGCTGTAAAACAGTTTGTTGACCAAAATGGGTAGTGACTAGACATTTCCATAGTTCCATAGACTTTTTATGCAAGATTATTGAAAATATAAAGGGTATTTATTTTTCAAGAGAATGATCTGCAAATGCATCAGAGATACTTTTCAATTGCACTGATAGACATTATTAAGAACAACACAGAAGTGACTCAGCAAGTGAATGTGAGCCACTAATAGGTTAGAGAAAATATACATGGATCTAGGAGACAAACAAATGAGTATAAATTGTTCAAATGTCGTACATACAAAAGTCATACATACAAGCACAAGTAATTTAAACAAAAATGTCTCTAAACACATCAACTGAGCTAGAACAGTCTATTCCAAACATGAGCTAACAAGGACATGACCACTAAAGTAATTACACACAAATTAGTGATGGATTTTTTTGTTCCCCATTCAGTGCAGTTTTTTAATATTAGATATTTAATATCAGGATTATTATTTTTGGAATTTTTACAACATGCTTGGTAATTCATCAAAGGGTCTACCAATCTTTATCAGGGATGCCAGTTAGTGTGGAAGGTACATGCACCTTCAAACAGCAATACCCCAAAGGAAAAAAAGACATTTCTAATTTTAAAGTGCTGACCGAGATAACTAAGAAAATACAGTCATACAGTTTAGAGAATGGCACACATTTTGTCTTTCACAACGGCTGCTGCATCAGTATTATGATGTGCTGGGCAAAGAGGAATAGGTGAGATAAATAATTATACCAGCTTAGCGATGGGTGGACTGCCTCCCATAAGCTACAAAAGTTCCCCTTAAAGGTGCGTTAATCATTTTTGTTCCAACCATTTCAAATAATATTAGGGGATATTTCATTAGTTAGATATTTCACTCATTTTTGTGAGCAATATATAATGACTATAATGAGCATGCTTTAGGAATGGTAACCATAATGATTTCCCAGTCTTTTTTTAAAATATGAGCAGAAAAAAATAATAAAATATGTAAATTTAAAAAAAAAAATAACAACAACAAAATGACTTCCACTTCTGAAATAATATATTATGCCAAGCTTTCAGCACTTCTAAAAGTTCTATAGTTTTAGGTTGAATTGAATTACTTACTCAGTCCAGGTGATCCCATACTACCTCTATTATACTCAAATCTGGACGTGTTTTTATTGTATTCTAATAAAGACAGTGAATAACAAGAATAACAGAATAACAACGAGAGAACTAATTATATATGAACATTATACCCTTGCTAAAACAACTCATTATATGATAGCCTAAGACATTTGCACAGTACTGTAGGGGTGAAGGACTAGCTGTGAGCACGTGAGCTTTGCAATGAGGAATAGAAAGTACACATGGAAAAGACAACGTGGACACTGACAATTTGTCTGCTTCCCTCTGAATTTATGCCCACATACCACTAGAGGGAACTTCACTGCCACCAATGGATGTCAAATGATTGGACTACAGGTTATAACAAAGTAGAACCCCCATTAACTGAACTCAAATAATCGTAGAAATACAAAAACACAAATACAATGACAAATATGCAATTTAAGATATTAAGAGATTATATGTATTTTACTGCAAAATGATGTTTCACATTTAACTGGTGTACACCTTTTTCTACATTTCTAAATAGTCTGATCAGTTCCAGCACCACCAGAGATTAGGTACTAAACTGGGTGGTGGATCAATCTCAATACCGCAGTGCCACTAATGTGGCGGTATACAAGTGATACAAGTGGTTCAAACACAGCAGTGCTGCTGGAGTTCTTACTCCAGTGGTAAATCAAAAAGTCTGAATTATTAAGCTGGTAAACACTGTGCTGTGATCTTTCCACACACAAACAGAAAACTTTTGATTTACTTTACAGCTGGGCGCCTGTTGAAGTTTAAAACAAAGGTAAGGAGAGAGCTCACAGAGATGGTTATTTAAACAAAATGATAAAGCCAGCTGTAGAGAACACTAAGGGTGCAGGTGGCACTCTGACTTTAGGTTACAGTTTTCAGGAGATGATAAGATCAAGTACCTTCTCTCTGTCTCTCCGTTCATCCCAAGGTTTGAACACCAGCTTCCCATCTCCATCTCGACTCTCATTGAGGCACTGTAGCTTCTCTATGTCAATGCGTCTGTACAGTCCATATTCCACGCCTCGCTCAGCAGGCTCATGATCTTTCTCACAACAACCGTGACCATGACCATGACCGTGTCCGTGTCCAGACATAGCACGTTCTCTTCCAAAACAGAACCACTTATAGCTTATGCTCACCAATAGCAAAGTTAATACTTACATAAACAACTCATTGGACTGTGCTGAGAGTCTTACACACAACCATGCATTACGCAAATACTCCACAGTGATATTCCGCTACTACAAAAAGAGAAAAACAAAAACACGGTTCAGTTTGGTTGATCAGACAGTTCAAAAACGTCGTGCGTGATGCTTCTATGTACATGTATATCGCCTAACTTAGACGTCGTATGACGTAAATTGTGTGCGACCTAGCGATTTCATTTTTATACTTTAAAATGCGTATGTAATTAATAGATAATAAATTAATAAAAGGCAACCGTTCTACACATAATGTACTAGAACATGAGTTCTAGTTATAAGCATATCAGGTATGTTATTCCAGGCTTCTTGCAGCACTTCCAAAAGTTCTTTAGACTTAGGTTGTCTTTTATTACTTTCTCAGTCCAGGTGATCCCATCAACCCCCATACTAAGTAATTATATATTAACATAATTCCACTGTTAAAACAATAAATGTAATGATGTAAGTAGACCAATCCAATATGGGAGATTATTATCATCATCATCATATTATTATTATTATTATTATTATTATTAAATTCATTCAATGGGTGTTGGTTTCATTTTGTTTAATCAATTCATCAATAAACAAAAAACAGTCACAATAGATCCAGGGCTTTGTACGTTGATAAACAGTGGTGTCAAGACTTGAACAAGTCTGCACCATTTTTATAGCACATCAGATAACCTCTGAAAGTCATCAAAAGTACATAAAATCATCTATGAAAGCCAACCCAACCCAAGTTTTGGCTGAGTGTTTTGATTTTAAAGCCTGTGTGTTTAAAAATGCTACAGATCTACATAAGGACTGCTTTTTGCTTTACATACAAACTGACCTGACCATTTGGAAAATGATGATAGTTACTATGGGATGGTCCAGAGCCCAGCCTTGACTTCCTTCAGCACAGCCAATTGTGTCTGCATGTAACATCCTCCACACTGTCAAACTCAGTACCTGTAATTGGTGGGTTAAGCCAAGGGTTCTAGCATGCTGCCAAATATGTAGACACAAAAGGGAGGGTATTCCTGCATCAGTGCTGCCCAGAATGACAAGGACAGGAGGTAAATAGTTCCTTCAGTCTACTGTCAAACGTCAGCTCAATAAGCTGTTCCTGCAAATAAATTAACAGCTTGTTTGCTGTGTACACAAACAGGCCTCGAACCTATGCAAAAGAGCAATAATCGACCTACCTATCTTATTAGACATGTCTGAAATTCTCCTAGTGACTGTGTCATTAGACACTGCCACTGTACCTAGTTTTGCTGCTGCACTAGCATTGTTCTGAATGATTATTCTTTATGGCCAGCATGCTCGGCTTCTAAGTTTACAAGGCTTTATGCTGTCGTTTGCTAGCACCTTGGCTCTGTACTTTCGAAGCTTGGGCTTTTTTGCAGCTGGTGGTGCATCAGTTGCGTTGGTGGTTGTCCTCACGAGACATTTCTCCATTTCTGTTTGGTTGTAAAAATAAATTGGATGTTTTTTTAAAGTTGTGTTCAGTAAAGTTTATAATTTAACAATGTGTATGTGTCACAAATTTCCCCCATGAATGCAGCAGAGCCACACGCAAGCATCAGTCTCCACAGATCAGGCCAGTGGCGTTTACTTTACATTTACTCAAGTCAATAGGCCCCAAGCCATTGAGACTGTGTCTGTTTACTCTCGCAAGTGTAAGAAAAAATGATATAAAAAAGTATGTCATAATAACTTAATCAATATAAATCTAAGTAAACCCCATGATAGCAATGGTATTAGCAAATTGAGGCTAGGGCTTCTAAACATTAGATCACTTGCACATAAAAGTGTAATTGTAAATGAAATAATCACAGACAACTGTCT
>JAUZST010050421.1:0-24912 GCA_034779995.1 Parotocinclus haroldoi | reverse complement strand
TAGATAATTGTATTACTGTAAAGCTGCTTTGAGACAATGCTACATTGTAAAAAGCGCTATATAAATAAAACTGAATTTAATTGAATCTGCTCACCCGATGGGGGAAATTTTTTTTTTTTTTTAATCACAGCTACATCCACTTTTTGAGCATTCAATAAATTGTTAAGTTAAGGCTCTACCTCAAGCCACTTTCTGTTCCTTACATAGATGCACTACTGCATGTTACTTAGGCTTTTTAATGCAATGTGTTCAAAAAACAGAAATTTGGGTTGGAGCCAGTCAGTGAAGCTCCTAAGGGACTCGCTAAGGGAAAATGCTAACAAAGTAAGCTTTATGGCACACTGCATTCGGCTATATTGTGCATATTATCTATATGACTGTATTCATATGAATTACTATGCACTCTAACTATGCTCTTTCTGTTCTGATTTATTTCTCTTCCGTTTGTTTAAACTATTGCTATCAACTAGATAAGATAACTTTAGTTTATGTAGTACATATATTATATAGTATTAGTATTCGTACAGAGAACATCTAATCCAAAAAAAGAAGGTCGGGTTCCTTTTTGAGTCTTGGTCCTCCCAATGTTTCTTGCTTATAATGTTTAGGGAGTTTTTCTTGCCTCTGTCACCCAAGACTTGCTCAGTTTGGAATTGGACTTAGATAAAGGAAGGTAATAAATGAATGAAAAGCTGCTTTGAGACAATGCTCCCTGGGGAAAAAAATGCTACAGAAATAAATCTGACTTTGTCTTTTGAATTTAAAGCTGAGCAAATGAAGAACAAACAACGTTTTCTCTCAACCCACCTTCTCTGACGAATCAGAAGTAAAGCTAGTAGTACGCTTTCCTGTGCTTCCCCCAATCTGAACGCAAGGCTATGCTAACTGCACCAAAATGGACGACAGTTTGCATCTCCAAACTCCCGGCCCTGCCAAGAGCCATTCAAGACTTTTTCCAAATACGTATTAGAGGCACATTATCCAGTCCTTATCCAGAGCAACTTACAACTAATACAGTCTTACAGTTCAAGCAATCATGGGTTAAGGGCCTTGCTTAATGACCCAAATGTGGCAGCTTGGCAGAGGTGGGATTCGAACCGGAGTCCAGTACCTTACCCGCTTGTCCACCGCAGTGGTAAACGTCCCAGCTTTAATACACTGCTTACAAAAATTAGGGGATATATAATATACGATATATCATATAGCAACTGTACCTCAGCTGGTTTAGGAAGCTCAGCCTCAAAATGTGACATAATCCTCAGAGTCAGAAACCGAATCTGTTGAATAAGAAAAATCAACCCTGGTTCATTTGGCTACGATTCAAATGATCAAGGGGAAAATAAATGATTTTCACTTTGAAGGAAATGCAGCTCTACCTTGGAGAGATTGGAGGAAAAATTGAAATGCAACATCTGGCAGAGTTCCAGTAAGGAACTGTGGCATAGCTGGGCGGAGCAGCCGTTGAGGGCAAGCCTGGTGTAGTACAGGTCAGCCAGCAGCAGTGCCGAAAGGTCAGTGGGAAACGTTCTGGAAACAAAACACCAGTTTCATTTACAGAGCAGAACTGAACAGCTAGAGCATGCCAACAAGTAAACAGTAAAGAGTTCTTACTCTACGATACGCCGGACGAGCTTATCTGGGAGCAGTGACAGAACCAGAGCAGTTTCCTTAAAGCTCAGCAGTGTGGTCAGAGCCTGCCGAGCCACAAACAGCCCTCCTGAGCAGAAAACACATTAAGTCCTTCATCATTTTCCGTAGCCACTTTGTTCAATTCGTGTTCATTGCATTAAAGATAACTTATGATGTAACGGTATTAGTGGATGACCTATTTTCATTAATTCAGTCACTTCGTTATGTGCTCGATTCCGAACAGGGCCGGTGCCCAGCCGGCAAAACAGGGTGCAAGGAACGAACAGGAAGCCAAACCATTGTAGGACACAAAACACAGACACTTAGGGAACTTTAGAGACACAAACTAATCGAACACACGTCTTTGGACTGTGGGAGGAAGACAAGACTTCACACAGAAAGGACCCAGACTGCTCCACGTGAGTTTGAACCCTGAACTTTCTTGCTGTGAGAAGACAACGCTACCCATCGGTGGGTTTAAATACCTTGTTAAACTTGCACATGGCAATAAATGCAAGTTTTCTACTTGGGAACTTGACATTAAAACTCAAACCTGATTGTTTTCATAAGACAAATTTCCATTTCAAGTGATGTGTGCTACGATCGATTGCAATTGGTCAATTTATTCAGTAAATAACCATAAATAGTTGGTGTGTTTCCTTCTCCAGTCATTTTAATTCACAAAAAAAATCACAACAATGTGCACACTTTTATTAGGAAAAGAAAATTGTCCAAACTTTAATACACTGCTCACAAAAATGAGGGGAATATTTTAAAACGAGGAGGAAGAGGATCCTACAAGAACTGCTGGACAATCTGCTCCTGTCCATCACTGTTTGGGCAGTCTGGGGTGATCATACACTCTACTGAACAGTCAATGTGGGGGCACTCTCGTCCAGTCTAACATGTTTCTGTTCACCTCCATAAATATGTCACTTTCTACTCAATCATGAGAGTTGACTTTCCATCTCATTTGCATAATCAAACAACTTTCTTTGACTTTTAAGTTGCTTTTCTAATGATCTTGCTTAATGAAATAAAATCAAATTCTTCTTATTTTAAAATAATACATTCTATTATACAGTATAAACCTTATAATTCTTAAGGGTAAAAGACCACATGCAAAAAAAAAAAAAACACTAAAAACTCCTATTCCTGCTGAGACACAATTGGAAAAGCAAAGAGAGAGAGAAAAGGCCTTGCGTTCACTTCTCATAGCCAGAGCAGACGCACAGCACTGACCTCTGCAGAGTTTTTCACTGAGCACGTCATGTAGCAGTCTGTTCAGTAGCGCAGTGACGGCGGGAATCACACGCACTGTCTCCAGAGGCCTGAGGTGAGGCAGCAGCACCAGGGCTGCCCAGATCTGAGAGAGATCGCACAGAGGCTGCTCCTCAGAGACATCTACGATTGAGAAGATGAGCTCTGGAACGGGGACAGGCTGAGTCTTGTCCAAACCGCTAAACCTGAAAGACACGCAATGAAATTTCGGGATGATGACGGCAAACTTAATACAGCACACGAAGATTTAGCCAGCGCCTTCCCTTACCCTACAGCCTGGCCAGGGAAGAGTAGTGGATACTTCTCAAAGGCCATCGAGCCATCAGTAGGAGGCTGGGCTTTATCCAGGATCAGTCTGACCAGCAGCTCCAGGGCCAGCAATCTGCTCACTGAGTCACCGCTGCAGAACAGCTGCTCAACAAAGTGCAGCAAACTGGGCAGGAACAGCTGGAGACACGAGGTGCACATTAAGAATGCGTTCGAAATGAAAGGCAACGTGACACACAGTTTTGTTAATACAGGTATGCTTTAGAGGTCTTGAAAACATAACAAATTGTAATAGGATATACAAATCTGTCTCCGTTACACCCATAAATAGACTCAAAAGAGCAAAGACCCTATGGTCCTGCCCGACTTATTGCATGATGTTACAGTACACACTACTGTATTGACCTCTAATTACCAGAATTATTACAGATTCCTGTCTTAATTGTTCATTTATGTACTGGCAACGTTGTGGATACATGAGCAGAGGCTGGAGTTCGTGAGCAGCTACAGCTGTCATTTACTCGAAAGCTCAATACTCTACTTGTCAAGCTAGTTTGCTCCTGGTTGGACAACAGACTGTCCTGACTCAGCTGATGTGTTTAGTGACTTTTTGGTGCAAGTTACTCATGTTTATGTGTGAGGTTTTTTGCGAATTATTTGTACCAAGCTGTAAATGCCTGTCCTATTGTAAGTAGTACTCATTTGGAAGCTTTGTTACTTACAGCAGCATAATCCGTGTGATATGCAGGTGTCTAAAGTTACAAACACCCAGGGTGACTGTTTTTTTTTTCTCTGGTTATGCTTATGTACTGTTCACATATAAACCTTTTTTATATTCATACTCGTATGATCTGGAAACATCCCCATGCACTCTTGCCATCCGATAACAGGTAATAATAATTACCTTGCATAAATTACATTTATCGCAGATCTATTGCAGAGATTTTCAGCGATTCATTTAAAACTCACATCTCTGTTTATGCTAATCAGGAGAGTCGGCATTCCAGACTTGCACATGGGCTTAATAAGAAATCCTTGTGCGTTTTCAACGTTTAGATTTCATTCACTGACCTGTTCAAACTGCTTCATGCCGAACATCTCCTTAGCAAATGATAGAATGATGTCCCGATCCAGTCCACTGGTAAAAACCTGAGCCAACAGTCACAGTCATCAAGATACTTCCACTGATACAAAAATATACTTGCATACATGTGTTGTAATACTCACCTTTTTCACAAGTCCCTGGATCATGCTGGCTGGTAGAGACGTGTTTTCAGCCAACAGAAAGGATGAGATCACTTGGAGCAGCAAAGTGCAGCAGGAGTAGGATAAGCCGCGAGTCTGAAGCAGCTGGACCAGCATCTGTAATAGCATGGGCTTGGGTCAGTAATGATTTTTTGCACAACTATCGTTTGAGGAATTATCACAATAAACCATGTTATGCTGCTCACAAAAGTTTTTAAATGGAATATTCCATTACGAAGCACAAGGTAATATCTATTAAGAAGAATGCAACACATTCAGACGTACCTCACAAACAGACTGAGGCTTGGTGATCTTGGCTCCTCTTCGGTTCTCTATCACAGTGTGGTAAATAAACAAAATCTTTTCTACGTGCTCACTGGCCTGGTTAGAATCCTCTTTATCAAGTCTCTGGAGTACATGTTTCAAACAAGCCTGAACAGCAAAGAAGCAGCCCGAATAAACCAATGAGGCAAAACACACACAGACCAGCATCATAAAACTAAAAAAAGTGTAAAAGTAAGGTGAGAAAGGTGAATCTGTAGGCTAAAAAAAAGCTGATATTACTACAGATATAATAGGTCAATGACTGAGGAGAAACAGAATATTTAGGGTAGGTTGTGATACGTTTAAATATCAACAATGAACAATTAAAAGAAACAAATCATGTCGGCTCAAATACGTTTTTTCACCTGTAATGAATCCCAAAATACAAGGAAGTTCTCCTTTTCCACGTAATTGGCTGCAGTCTCAGCCATGTGATCAAGGGCCTCCTTAACAGCATCCCATGGGAGAGAAATGCCTCCTTCATCTTTTGGACCAAGCTTTTGAAGAACCGCTGGCAAAGCCTGAGACACAAAACAAACAAAAATGTGGATACCGGAGAAGACCAGCATAAATATCCCACACCTGACAGAATATTTCTATTAAGTCATCCGTTTGTTTATATACGTATATACATTATAGAAATCGAGACTCATCAGACCAGCCAATGTTTTAATCTGCTATGATCCAGGGTTTGGCGAGAATGTGTAAACTGCAGCCTCAGTAGCCAGTTCTTAGCTGTAAAGAGCGGCACCTGGTGTGGTCTTCTGCTGCTGTAACCCACCTGCTTCAAGATTCAAGCTGTGGGAAATTCAGATACTTTCTTCTGAATAACTTGGTCATAATTGGTTATTTGAGTTACTGTTGCCTTTGTATCAGCTTGAACCAGTCTGACCATTCTCTTTAACTTTGGCATAAACAAAGCATTATTTCTGCAGCTCACTGGATATTTTTATGTATCGACCATTCTCTGGAAGCCCTAGAAATGGCTGTGTGTAAAAAAAAACAAGCATTTAAGAGTTGCTGCCAAGCAATTAGCTGATTATATGAAGAGGTGTAAACAAAGTGAACCAGTAAGTATCAGGACTCTCGATCTCCTAGATCTACACGACGGACATATTTAAATAACATTTAGACTCACTGTCTGGGCGCAGGAGTGGAACATGCTGGAGACTCCTTTACACATCTCAAAAATGAGCTGTCCCACTCCTTTTGCTTTCTGAGGATGCTGTTCCAGGTCCACGAACATCAAAGTAAATAGGTGGTCAAAATCTGGAACCTGAGCAGAAAGACGGACAAAATTATAAACCAGCCCCAACCAAACCCAGAACCACCACAATCTAAAAGCACCACATTCAAACCCCAGCTTAACATAGCAACATAAAAAAAAAGCCTTTGTGGCTGTTCTCTCCTGCATGCATGTGTGTTGCACATACAGAAAGAAGCATTTTCAAAGTGTGTGTTTGTGTTACATCTGAGACATTCCATATGTTTTTTGAGTTTTGACTCTTAACTGTCATGGTTTCTTTAATTACTGTACTTTTCTGTTTAAAATGAAAACTAAGTGTGTGTTTGCCTTTGTACACACATGCTGCAATAAAATCTAAGCTCAAAATCATCAAAAATGTCATCATCCATGTCAATAACCATCATCAAATGCTACATACATGGCATTACACAGGCATCTATTTATACAGTCATTAAAAAAAAACATCCTCATATATAGATTAAGCCTTTATATTATTTGTACTTAAGAAAGTTCTCCAGAAGTTTCTCCAGAATAGATTCTTTTTGTCGCTGTCCTTAATGAAGTGAGGGATTTACATTTGATAGAATACAAGTTTATAAATGAAAACAAATTGCAGTAGTAACAAAGTGTATGAAAACAAAGTGTGGCTTTGTACTAACAGGAGGCAAAATGGAAGGTGCAGGTAGAGGCAAAATACCAGACTCAACTATGTCTGTTATCTTGCACTGATAGCCACGTCTACGCCAGGGTTGGACTTTATTTCATTAATAAACTCTAGAGGCAAACGTTAAGGAGCATGCAAGCCAAATCAAAAAAATAAGTAAACAGCTACCAACAAGTCAGCAAATAAATCAATTCAATGATCAGATTTGAATCTGTTTTACAGTTTTCAGCACACATGTAGGCACAGTGTGTCAGTTTCAATCTCTGCAATCGCTCCACCTCTGCTAACCACTTTTCATCAACTTGCTTCTACAAAGCAACATTGACAAAAAAAAAAAAAAGAATTGCAGCGATACTGCTCATGTTTATTAACAGCAGAGAATGAGTTATGACTCCCAGTGCCATAAATTAAAATATTGAATTGTCTTTTGGTCTGGGAAACAGGATGCACAAAATAAAGGAGCCACAAGTCCGCCATCTTTTTAATTATTGTATTGCACAACACATCCGTCCACAACGTCATGGGCACACTTCAATTTTATCTCATTGGGATCAAATGTTATGATGATAGTGTATATCCACAGTATTTGGTGACATTTGGTTGACCCCCTTGTCTTGAGTAATACACATTGCAATGAGTGTTGCCCTAATTAGTGTCCGCTGTCTAAAGCTTACCTTCCTCATCAAAAAGGAGAAGCTCTCAGCTGCAAAGTTGCGGATGTGTTCCTTCTTGTGTGCCAGCAGTTTACTGTAAAGACTAAGGAAGACCACACAGAAGCAGCTTTTATTAAGTTAAAACAGCAGCTTACATCAGTCGGTCCTAAAGCGGTATGCATAAACATTAGAAAATCCAGTGGTACCTCGCTTCCCGACCACCTTGGAACCCGTCAAATTCTCTACACATTTTGACTAGAGAGATGGGTCTCGGTTCTCGTCATTCGCTCGGTACTCTGCTGACTTGTTTAAGCTTGTACGAGTCGGTCCGCATCACGTTTCAGAAACTTGATTCATGATTTTAAACTTTAATACTTAATGATTCAGATTCACAATAGCTCTAGCACAGTACATATATCTGCTATTTGATTGTGTTTCCCTTTATTTTTACATTTACAGTACTGTTTTCTTAATTCAAAAGATAAGTTATAGCATTTAGCCGCAGTTAGCTTAGAGGCTAATCTAGCACCCCGAGTTCACCAGTTGTGTAAGTGTTTTGATTTTACTTTAAATTACAATACACCAACACTTTATAAAACAAGATTTGTGATGAAGATTCAGCCAACTCCAAGTTAACCCAAGACTTTTAAACATTCACTTACTTATCATTAATTAGCAGTAATGTAAAATACTAAGCAGTACCATAATCCGTCATGATACAGTATAAACGCCTCTATCAAACACCTGTTAAAATCCTCATGACACATTTGAGTTATGATGGATTTGTCTGAATGTATCCCCTTCTTAAATCAGAGAGCTATTGTACAATATAACTCCATGAATGCATAGAATGACTGTGGATAGATTCAATTAATGTATATTATTCCTTATGGAAATTATTTTGCTCAGTATTCATTGTAATCAATACATGCTTGCCCATGCTGTTAATGATAAAATTACTTAATGAAATAGTGGTTCTCAAACTGGGGTACTTGTACCACTGGTAATACTTGAAGGAGCATGAGGTGCTAAGCCAGATGCCCTCAGAAAATGTACTTAGTAATTGTTTAATAATTAAGGAATTCTTTAATCATTGAAAATCTAAGATGTGCTTTCCAAGTTTTGAATCTTATGAGACTTATATATTTGTCCAAAAAAAGACTGTTCACAATAACTGTGGGATATTTCATATGCCTACTACGTACAAGTGTGGTCGTGGTGTATGGGTTTCTGTGATGAGACTCGCAGGTGGTACTTGGAGGTTTTGGTTTGATGATGGATAGTACATGGTCAAAACAGTTTGAGATACTCTGTGTTAGATTGATAATCTGTGTAATAAGGGTAAATAACAAAAAATAAATCAAAGCTAGAACATGACCAAGCTATTTTAAACCTGCAGGTGCTAAAACATTACACTCGTCACATTTGTGCTATGTCTCTCACCTGTATATCTTGTCCATATCCTTGACCATGAGCCTCCACAAGTACTTGTAGAGGTAAGAAAGGCATGTAAAAGCCCACTCCAGCACCTCAGTATCCTGTGTCTCCAGCAATGCTGTGATGATGATGAAAAAATCAGGAAAGTGAGGGTAGAAGTCTGTCTGGAGGTCGCGGGCAAGCTGGACCACAAGGCTATTCAAAGAAAGGTACAAAAGTTCAGGTTGTGCCTATACACAACGTTCTAAAACAGCAATGTGACCAAAAAAAACCTATTGCAAATTTTCACAGTATCCCATGACCAAATTTCACATTGCCAAGCAACGGACACTTTGCAATCTATGTTCCTTTGCCTCATGTTTTATAAATTGAGCCTTCACAATAACCTTATCGGACAACAGAGGTACATGAGAACGGACGTTATGCTGCATGCACCAGCGCAACATTTTCTGAAAGAAGTACAGTAATTGTGTTGGACTATGTAAACATTGGTGGAACAACAATGTGAAAGACAAAAGAAGAGAAACTTACTCCAGAAGAGGTTGGTACGCCAGGCTGTTCTTTATTGCCAAATGAGTCTTCAGACTCTCCACTATGGCACTCTGGTGAAACACCAACATGTGGAACGACTGACTCTTGTTTGACACCTCCCTCAGAAAAGCGGCTGGAAGGTAAATCATCACAATTCAGTATGTCCAGGTGAGGAAGTAAACAACAGAACAAACAACCAAAACTTACTGAAGTGATCGGTCAGGTTCAGGTCCCTCCATTTTGTTAGACCTTCATAGAAGTAGGTGTCTACCTCCTAAAAGTGGGAAATCAACAGAAGTAAAGTCTAGTGTCTGTTCAGATAAATATACTGGTCACAAAACTTAGGGGACATTTCAAAATTAAATATCCCATAATGAAATATCGCCTTATTTGTGCGAGCAGTGTACTGTACATATAAACACTTGTGGAATATACGATACACAAAGTTGCTGCACACAGTAGAGCAGACAGCTAAGGAGCTAGTGAGTTGTGTGTTAACAATGCTGATCATATATGCTTTTTTTGCTCTTTACGCAGCTACCTGCATAACAATCAGCCATTGGTAGGACGGATAATCTTGGTACTGAAGTTGTGATCCATCAATCAGGAAGAGTTTATTTTGTCCACTAACGTGGCTTGTTTAAAGTTTGTTTGGTGTTACCACTGTGTTACTACTACAGTTGTCCACTATTGTAATGTACATAATTCAACCTTGTTTGAGTAGAAATCTTTTTTGTGGTCTGGCTCCTTCACTGAACTCAACCATCACACACTCAGCAGCTGTGTCCCATTTCAGGAGCTGCATCACTTAGATGCTGCACTTAAGCGGCGTGACTAGGCTGTTCCATTTCGAAGTTTTCTTCATACGTGGCTGAGAAATGTACCCTTATTTTCCATGGTAACAAAGGATCCGAGCGATGTATCATTTGCTAGGAAACACATCCCAAGGTTCACTGTGTGTGATGCAAAATGGAAATCTCCTATAGAGCAGACTGGCTCAGTTGGGTTTATATCTCACCGCAGCTTTAACCGTAGACACAATCTAAGAAGTGGCACTTCACAGGGTCAGCTTGGCAGAGGTGCGAGTTATAACCCTGGACCTTCTGGTCCACAGTGCAGCACCTTCATTGTTAGGGAACCACAGCGTATTCCGTGAAACCTACCTCAGCATAACTCCCTGTGCGATCAATCCGATGGATCACGTCGATGTTTACATTTGCAAGTCTCTCAGAAAACGTCAGAAACTGAAAAAGAGAAACAGAAATGCAAGGCAAGAACTTAAAAAGCACCCTGTATTCAAATGCTTAATCTTTTACACTTTATAGCAAAGCTAAACCCCCAGTAGTTATTACATATGCACTATTAAATGAAAAAAAAAAAACATTTATAGTGTTTTGCATGCTGGTTAAAAAGCAACACCGTGCGAGTTCCAAGTTGGTCTAAGTAGGTTTATGTCGGTTAGTTGGCTGGTCCTTTGTCGTAGTGAAATCTTTTCTCGTAAAGAACTGATAATTTATTAGATTATTACACTAATCAATTCAGTTATTCATGTTTAATCGTTCTAACTGTTATCCTGTAAAGAAACTCACCCGGTAAGTATTTTCCGATTTGTGAGACAGAGGTTTGACTTTTAACTTCATTTTCCAGTGTGGTGTCTGATTTTTTTTTTTATTTAAAAAAAAAAGTGGTAAAAACACACCGTTGTTAAAAAACAACACTTTTCATGTTCAGTGAAAGAAAACTCTTGCTGCACACGCTGGATCAGGAGGCCGCCATGTTGAACGAGCCCTTGTCGAGATGGTCTTCAAAATAAAAGTCTGAAATTAAACGACTATAACGCAAATCCACAATAGTTCTTTTCTTTATATTTCAGTGTTTTTAGTTAGGCTGCTTTTATTGTGCGATGGTTTACATATTGTTTGAATGAACCTTTTATCATTTTGCGACATGTTACATATTGTTTGCCCGACACTTTTATCTTGGTTATGTAATTGCGGTCGTTTTTTCGTTTTTCAGTCATTTTGGCTTTCACTGCTCTCCACATTCTGCACATCTCCCCAGCAATTCCCAAATTAGTGTCATGGGTTAAAACGCTGTTCACAAAATTAGGGGGTATTAAATTATGGGAGATTTCATTTTGAAGGATTCCCTCAATTTTTGTGAGCAGTATACTGGGCTGAGCTGGGATAAATAAAATAGTGTCGGTGTAGGCAGATTACCTTTTTATGTTTCTGATCTCCTGAGATCTGTTTCAGCAACTCTTGCTACAGTTAAGTTGAAGACGGCTAGACTACTGTGACAAGACAAGACCCTTCATTGACTTTCACAATCACTCCAGTTCTAAAAAGGCTCCACTGGCTCCCAGTCACTTTTGTATTCAATATAAAATACCCATCCCCACATTTAAAGCTTATCATGGTTTAGCCCACACATATTTTGTGACTCTCATCTCACACTATTCTCCATGACGATGGTTGTGGTCCTCAGATTCAAATCTTCTTGCTTTCCCCAGGTTTGGGCTCTCCACTATGGGTGGATGATTTTTCACTGTCAGTACCCCATCACTCTGTAATTCTCTGTCCTTTAATAACAGAGCATTTATAAAGACCAAGCCTATGGTGACAGTGGAAAAGAAAAACTTCCGAAATGTTAGAAAGAAGAACCCTTGGGAGAACCAAGATTTTTTAGAAGTTTAACAAGTAAACAAAGTAGAAGACGCACATTATTTACAAGCTATCAAAATGTATAAAATATAAGTATAGAATTACAGGATGCTACAGTAAAGTGACTACAGTCATGTGCTCTGAGAAAGTGAATACACAGAAACTAAATAGTATTATTAAAATAGAGAACACATTTGAAAATATAATATTTTATAAAATGTTTTATTCACCAGTCCATCACAGGGCACTCACTCATCACATCTAGGGGTAATTTAAGTATCTACTTCACCTATTATTATCTATTTCACAGATTACCAAAGAAGTACAAACTGTGCCAAATTCCAGCCAGTAACCACTGCCAAAGACTGGACCTTGGTCTCTGTGTGGCACAAAAAGTATCCGCTGCACCAACATACCATGCATATCTACAACACAGATTTTGCAACTTTTCTACAATAGCTTTTTACAATTTGGATTCCAATTCCCTTGTTGTTTATTCTCATTTATGTGTTGAGTTAGAAAACATTTAGCAGTCTGGAAGAGGCCTAGCTTATGTCTGAGATGTCCTTAGGTCGTCATTGTGCTTAAGGTCTTCTTCTGTACTTTTAATTCGAAAGATGCCTCGAAGTTAAATATTGTTCATTTCGAAGATTGTTGTGTCTTAAGAGGTCATACTTAGGAATACATATGAATTCTGATGCTCTACTTCGTGGGAGTATTGGACCAAATGTATCATAATCAGTGATGAATCTGCACTGATATTTGTACCAGGAAATCATATTACTGCACAGATAATTGAACATTCAAGCTTTCCTGGTTATCTTTGGTCATTACCTGTCAGCATGACACACTCACTGAGGGGAAAGTACTGGCTCTGAAAAAGCACAAGATATGTGTGGAATGTCAAGCACTGAGTTGATCGAAGGGAGGGCTCATGGGGACTAGAAAACAATCAGACCTCTCAAGCTGGACTACTAGAGGTGTGCTACCTGTGTACCTGCATATATGACCCTCACTAATCCAAAGAGGTGCTCAGAGGTCTTCACTATATAAGACATTGTCATGATTTATGCTAAATAAGCCGTTTTGTACACAGCTTAACATATTCATTTTTAGAAAGTACAATGGAGAGTCCAGCAGGGTCCTTTACTACGTGGGACTATGTGGTCTTCGCTCTCACTCTGGTCATCTCAGCAGCTATCGGTGTGTATTATGCCTTCAACCAGGCTGGACAGGGCAGCTCCAGGGATTTTCTGATGGGTGGTCGGAGCATGACGGCAGTCCCCGTGGCTCTGTCGCTGACAGCCAGCTTCATGTCAGCTATCACGGTACTCGGCACTCCAGTGGAGGTCTACCTTTATGGGGCCAGCTTCATCCTCACCAGCATATCTTTCATCCTGATGGCAAGCGTCACCTCCGAGCTCTTCCTCCCCATCTTCTACAGGTTGGGAGTCACCAGCACTTTTCAGGTGAGGTGTTCTTCGAATGTTTTTTGAGAACATATAGAGGCTATATACAGAGGGCCACACCAGGGGCTAGAATAAACCAATGGTTCCTAAATGTTTTCTGCAGCACAACAAGAATATTTGTGACCTACCCCACCACTCTAACAGACACATAAGCGTCTTCCAAACCTTTACAAATTGTGATGTATATTGTGACTTCTTATTGAACAAAATAATATGACAAATGACTTGTACAGCTGAATTATATGGTGTATTATGTATCTTCAGTGGTGGTCAGTAATAATGTAAATGTAATTAGCCCTTATACTAGTAGGTATTTTCGTGTATCTTTACTTTACTTTAATATTTTCATTTTGGGTGGCTTTTTCCTTTAACTCCACTACATATCAAAGTCAAATATCTTACTTTTGCCTCCCCTGTTTTCCCTGAAATCTATAAAAACATAAACAAAAGGACAGAAAACAAGCACACCAAAGTTGTTTTTAATCTGTTTGATTGGTGTATCAAAATTTTAACTATTTAAACTATTTTCTTTTTTACCTGAAATTAGTTCACTAAGGAAGAATCTTATAATATATATTTTATATTTTGTAGATTTGAAGGCATATCATTTTGTAGGTCTGCCCATACTCAAGTGGAGCTCTAAAGGGAACTACTTTTACTGGAGCAATATTTTACCTTGGGTATCCCTAATTTATCTCAAGTACATGGTTTGTGTACTTTGTCTACCACTGTATCTTAATATTTTTTCTGCCTTAGATCTTCTGGCTCAAACAAGCCTCATTATGCAGCAGCTCTGCAATAGCTAGACGCAAAATTTCAAGATGTCAAATTGTTTTCCTGCAGTATCTGGAAATGAGATTTAACAAAGTGACTCGGCTGTTCGGGACGGTGATGTTCATCATTCAGACAGTGAGCACAGTGCATTAAAACTAACTTACATTATACATATACCATATCAGTAGTTACTTTGAGTACATTTTGTTTTCTGCTCTCATTCAACAGCTACTGTACACTGGACTGGTTATCTATGCACCAGCTTTGGCTTTAACTCAAGGTGAGATTTTATAATAATTTTCAAAAGGTAATTTGCATGTCACCTCTAAATGCTTTTTGGTTCTGATACATTGTGTCTGACATGTCAGAACTGGAAACGTGTGAATGTGTCATATTTAGAGTTATTATTATTCTCAGAATAACCCATTCCACTGTTTGTCTATAAAGTTTTTATGCCTGGATGATTGATGTTAATCTGTTAGTATTGAGGGTGGCTGATATAACAGAAAATGTTTTGTACAATCTGCATCGTGCATCACACAGAAGCACTTATGAGCCTTGCTGAGGTGGAACCCAGCAGGATTGCACATCAGGAATCTCACTGAAAGTGCAACTCAGTGTTTCGGGGCCAGGAAACCATACACCTGAAGTTAAAGGTGCCAGAAGGAGTCACCGTTGCTCCTATATTAGGCTCCATCAGTTATTAAATACAAAAGTGGATGGATGGATTAACCGTACAGTCGCGGCCGACTCTCGGTCACTTGATGGATCATCGATCTCCACACGTTTCTGTCTTTTATCGATCTGATCCATGAAGTATTTCGACAGGATAGTGGAGTAGTTTGCCATAGCTTTCTCCCCCCTCCCCATTTATCCTGGCTTGGGACCGGCGTGCAGCTGTTTCCAGGGTGTTTTACATACACAAGTCAATGACAATTTAGAGATGCCAGTTAACCTAACTCACATGTCTTTGGACTGTGGGAGGAAACCGGAGTACTCGGAGTAAACCCACGCAGACACAGGGAGGACATGCAGACTGCTCAAAGAAAGGACCCAAGCCGCTCCACCCTGGGATTGAACCCGGGACCTTCTTGTTGTGAGATAGCGGTGCTACCCACCGAGCCAAAGTGCAGCCCAAATACAAAAGTACACATTTTTAAATTAATATGATATTAAACTATCAAGTCTTATAGATTCAATGAAGATATGATAGACAGTTGTGTATTACAAGGGTAGATAGTAAATGTTTGTAGGGATCAGAGGTGATTGCCAGTCCTGGAATACACAGGTCATAAATCAGCGTGCACTTCGAACAGGATGCCAGGTATGAGTAGGGGTCACAACCGAAGGGCCAAATCTTGTTTCAATCACTGTTGCAAAACTCTGCACTTTAAACTATTTTTTCTTTTATTAGTGACTGGTATAGATCTGTGGGGAGCCGTGGTCTCAACTGGACTGGTCTGTACCTTCTACTGCACCATGGTAAGTTTAACTGATCAGTAATTACCTGCACAACATCTATTACTAGTGTATGGGTGAGAATGGATTCCACCACAGAATACACTGACCAGCTGAAACTTAATAGTACAAAATGTTCCTCTCACCCATAAAATGTTTGATGTAACTTAAGCAAATAATCCAGACATTGATCAGGGTGAAACCTAGTCAGGAAACAAGATGTTCCCTCTCGTGAGAACAAACCCAATAAACGAGTGAACAGGAAGGGGAATATTTACAACATGCTGCAATTGATCAGCCTGCAGTGGAAGGGTAAAATGGTCAGATGGGAGCCATGTAGGATGATGCAGCTCTCTAACCCACATCATCCTGAAAGGGTTGTTAATTAAACCTGGTTAACAAAACATCAGATTTGTTAACCGGGGCTGCCCAAACTTTATAGCATCTCGGACACAGTATATACTATAACAAAATTTGGTCATGATTTGTTTATTATTATTAAGAACAATAATAATAATAAAACAAACAATACATTTATATAATTATATAGTTATTTTTATAATAATAATTATTATTATTGATATTGATATTGTTATTATTATTTGTGTTATCAATAATAATAACCATAACAATAGCAACAATAATAATTTCCCTTTTTCGACAGGGTGGATTCAAGGCAGTGGTTTGGACCGACGTGTTTCAGGTGATAATAATGGTGGCTGGTTTCCTAGCTGTCATCATCCAGTCAGTCTTGCTACAAGGAGGATTTTCTGTCATCATCAATGACTCCACCCACGGAGGACGACTCAACCTATGGGAGTCAGTTCATTTATTTATTCAGGTCCAATTCAAATGTGAATGTCAGATGAATGTGTTAATGCTGTTCAGGTTTGCTAGCCCACTATCACAAAAAACATGGGTTTGAATCCCAGCTGTACCTTACGACAAAGTCAGATTAATACAGGCATGATTGCTCACTGTGTTCCCTCCCCAGGATAGGCTCCAGACCCTCATCTCTCTTCTCACCAGCATACGTGTGAATAAAGGATTGAAAAAATAGAATGTGGCTCATATCGTTTTTTTTCATAGCCTTTTTTCAAGCAGGTTATTATTCTAGCAGGGTCTTAAATAATCCTATTCTTTCTTTTTTATTTGCCTGTCTCTCTCAGCTTTGATCCAAATCCTTTAAGAAGGCACACATTCTGGACCATCATCATTGGTGGTACCTTCATCTGGACCAGTGTGTATGGTACTAACCAAGCTCAGGTGCAGAGATATGTGTCCTGCAAGTCATTACTCCAGGCCAAAATGTAAGTATTGTTTGGACTAAAGTTTGGCAACATCTGTATCCAAGTATATGTCTACTGTAAGGCTTGCTGTTTTTCTAAAAGATCTTCAGGAATCAAACCAAAAGAAAAAAACGGAAGTATTTCTACAAATTGTAGAGCCATTCTTTGGCACCTTTTGAATTATGTGAATTAAGACCCCCCACACATAGCTATAAAGAAACAACAGTAATAATCAGTGCGTGGTGTATACATGGTCAAGATGACCTGCTGGAGATGGGCTTGTGTGACTACTGCAGAAACTGCTGAAAAAATAACCACTTAGAAATAGGTTGAGTCAAATCGTCAATAAAGTAGTACTTCCTGCACACCAGGAGGCATATGGCCTGCAGAGGTTATGTAAAGCTTTTAACACATGTGCCTTATTCCTGTAGGGTAAGAGGTAGTGCATGTGGCCATATATTTAAATCTACAATGGAACGTAAAGCAGAGAGCTCTGTAGCCTAAGAATTCAGTAACATCCATACGAAAATGTATATCATTGCTCAAATATCATAACAAAACCCACTGTGAATAAGCTACATATGTGTGCTTCTCTTTCTAGATCTCTGTATATCAACTTGGTGTCTCTGTGGATCATCAATCTATGCTCAGTATTTTCCGGATTGTGTCTGTACTCTGTTTATAAAAACTGTGATCCATGGGCAGCAAATAAAATATCTGCTAAAGACCAAGTAAGATGTCTGCACAATAAGCACCCCTGCTAAAAAAACAGCATATGTTGTGTTATGATGTAACAGTATGCCAGTCAACCAGCAAGAACCAATAAGTTCCATGATGGCAGATTTGCAGAGCATTACTTGCTTAAGCCTTTAAGAAGGCTAACAATTTTTTTTTATGAAAGCCCAAGGGAAGAAGGAGCTTGCATTGCAATTATTTTATATATTTGTATACAGATATGTGCCGTTTAATGACCATACAACCAGTGTCTATTCACTTTAATCTCCGAAGTATTAACAATTTTAATAAATTATAATAAGAAATAAAATCTTTTAACTCTGGACAAGTAGCTCCCCTACCTCGACTTTTTTATAAAAATAATCTCTCTTTTCATGACTTCCCTGGATCAACTTTGATCTTTTATTTTTATATATCTGTCTATTCTCCTTTCTTTTGTTTGCGTCTCTCCTATAGACACAAAACATTCAAACTACTAACCGGCAGCATCTCATATAAAGAAACTCTGACACTAGCTGTTGGCAAGCTTAAGTAGCATGTCAGCCAGGTGCAGCTTGTAATGGCTAAGCGTAGCCTATAAATGCTGAATGAGCTAACCATGACTGTGACACGGCTTCTGGCCAAATCATCCTGCCATCTTTGTTACTCTGTGCCTACAGACCTACAGACACGATTGGCACTCTGACAGTTTAGTGCCGAGCTGATGCTGCCTTAGCTTGTGAGCTCACTTGGTTTTGAAAGTAAACCTGGTTGACCCATATGCTAGTGTCCCAATCTCTAAATATGCTTTTCCAGCAGGAACCACACTATGAGCAGTTACATCTTAAAAAGTAATTAGCTATAAATGGGATGTAATGCATCTTGTCAGTGTATACAGTTTCATTACCATACAGTCTCTACAACCTTTCATATTTATGTTTGAAGCTCATGCCATACCTGGTACTGGACATCTTGAGGGATTACCCAGGTCTCCCTGGCCTATTTGTGGCAGCAGCATACAGTGGAACTCTTAGGTTAGAACACTTTTCTATGGCCATTATACCATTGCTAAAAACAACAAATCTAATGCGGCCAAAGACTTTTGCACAATGCTGTCGTTCATTTTAGGTTTTAGCTGTAGTTTACTGTAATAATACAGTAATGTATGCATGTTCTGGTGTGTGTATGTGGTGTATTCCAGCACAGTGTCCTCCAGTGTGAACGCATTAGCCGCAGTGACGGTCACAGATCTGATAGGACCTCATTTTAGCCTGTCAGAGCAAAGGCTCTCCTGGGTCACCAAGGGACTGAGTAAGTGAATACTGTTCCACACTGTAGTAAAACTAGAGCTATAAGGAGTCATTACATGTAGCTTTGTGATTACAGGCGTGTTTTATGGAACGGTGTGCATTGGACTGGCTGGTCTTGCATCTTTAATGGGAGGACTGCTACAGGTAAATGTGTCGTTAGAAACAAACATGGGTACTGGAAGTCAGTGATTGTTTAACAGAAGTGTAATTAACCTTTTTGTACATTTCTAGGCGGCTATCAGTATCTTCGGCACCATGGGCGGACCTCTTCTCGGGCTCTTCACATTAGGCATCCTGTTTCCTTCAACTAATTCCAAGGTTAGTTTGAGGATACCAGGTCCTTATTTACATGACAGGGTATGGTAAAGGTATGTTAAATTATTTGAAATGATTGATACATTTAGAATTCACACCACACACAGACCAGTTAAAACTGCAGTGAACTAAATGCTAACTGGTTATTACACTGCTTACAAAAAATAGAGAATACTTCAAAATGAAATATACCATAATGAAATACCCCCTTTTTTGTGTGAGCAAAAAATGTGTTTAGTACGCTGGCATTTCTAACCCTCACCCAAGTAAAATTCTGAACCAAAAGGTCCAGGGTTCAAATCCCACCTCTGCCAAGCTGAGGTCATTGAGCAAAGCCCTTAACCCACAGTTGCTTGGACTGTAAGACTGTACCAGTCACTGCATAAGGGCACCATCTAAAGAACAACGTAAAACAAGGGCACATTTGTGGCCCACCAGCATCTTGCTAGCCCATCACCATGGTCTTTACTGGTATGTATTTGAGCCAGATCGGGCATCACACAGGCACAGCTGATCATGCCTAACCCTAAGCTGAACCCTATTATAATTGTAATTATTGTAACTAACTATTGTAATCCCGGGTAGTTTCAATGCCAGGGAATGATTTCCCAGTTGACTACCCCACAGTCAGTCATGTCTACATGTAAAAACTGATTTGACTCTAAGGCACTGGTTCAAATTAATGTTTTATTCATATAAGCAATATGTCAAAAGCCTCCTTAAATGTGTTGCAGGGGGGATTAGCCGGCCTCATTGTTGGACTTGCTGTCTCACTCTGGGTTTGTATTGGAGCTCAGATCTATCCTCCTCTGCCTGAGAGCACCAGACCTCTCGTTCTGCAAACACATGGCTGCAACGTCACCACGCCTGCGAATGCTTTAACAAACGTGACTAGCTACGCCTACAAACCCGTGGACAGGTGGGATGATCAGGAGCCCTGATCTTGCTGTATACGTTTTTGGTAGACTGACCTGTGTGCTTATGGCCATTGTCTTGCTGTATCAAAGACATTCTTGTGAGATTCAGTTTACGGAAAGATATCCTGATATTTTCTTCAGAATGTGCTGGGCTAATTCAGAATTAATTGTTGCTGTCACGGCCCAAATGCAGCAAAGAAACAGGCATGTTTCACATATGGGATAAGATTTTGTTTTTTTATTGTAGTGCTTTCCTTTCTACATATAAAATGCTTCTCACATAAACCACAACATTGTATTTTAGTCTTATGCATCAATACAACCTGATCCATTTGACAGGCAGCAATGGAATTCCTCTTTCAACCCTGTCATGCACATGATTGTTGTTCATGTTTCCCTGGGTACCTTTGTGACCTCATTAACCTTTGCTCTTGGAGTATTTTTGTTAGACAGCTACTTCTGGGGACCTTTAAATTTCCTAAATTTCCTTATTTGGTACATTTGGCCTTATTGTGAACTTTTGGATTGGATTAACCGTACAATCGCAGGCTGACTCTCGGTCACTTGATGGATCATCGATCTCCACACGTTTCTGTTTTTCATCGATGTGATCCATGAAGTATTTCGGCAGGATAGTGGAGTAGTTTGCCATAGCTTCCTCCACCCCTCCCCATTTATCCGGGCTTGGGACCGGCATGCAGCTGTTTCCAGTTACATGGCTGGGGTGTTTTTATTGTGAACCGGTACAGTACAAATACTTTAGTGATTGTTTCGTAAACTTTTACAGTCTGATATCAGTCTGAATATCAACATGTATATTTCTGAGGTCCTCAGAAATCTTCTGTTCATGACATGATGCGCATAAACATACACATGTTGGAAAAATCGCCTTTGATTGATCCCTAGTCTTAAATACAACAGGTCACCCACTTATGCTTTATCTGTAGCCCATTGATTGAAAACACCTGTTCCTACTTTCACATTTCAAATGAACTGCAAATGTGTGATCTTGTGACCTACTGAGTTTCTGCTGCTACTAAACATGTTTGCTTCACAACAACAGTTTTTACTTGGCGCTGACTGTAGCAGGGCAGCAATGTGCCCTTGGTAAGGTGGAATCCTATGATAATGTCATGTTAAAAGTTACTATGCTCCTCAGGTAATCGATCTTCTTGTCGATGTACTACATGACCACCTTCCCACTGGAAAAAAACTTGCCCTTTATACAATATACCTGCTTTCAAGATGGCAGCCATGTATCCTTAAAGATAGGCTCCCTCACCCATTACTTGTTGGGTATTCGGATATATCATTTCTCCTCTTGTTTCTGAAATGATAGGATTTCTGTTGTCTTACGACTTCCCCTATATATCCACTGATACTGAATTACCATATGCTTGAGTGTATTGTACATGCAAGCGATACGTAAATTTCCTAAACCAACTGATTAGTGTTCATTAGATTGAATAGTGTTCAAATACTTCTATGTAATCTAAATGTAACCCTTACTGTGTGTGTATGTGTATCTTATTTCTACAGGCACTTGCTGGCTGATTACTGGTATTCACTCTCATACCTATATTTCTGCCCATTGGGGACATTGGTTGTCATAGTCACTGGGTTGATTGCCAGTTTTCTCTCAGGTAAGAAATTGAATTCTTAACTTCAGCAGGGTAAGCACATCATTTTGCTGGTGCAAATGCAAGAACGGGCAAATGCATTTTCCTTTTTTTGGTCTTTATAGGAGGTAGTCCATTAAACCTGGAGCCAGGGCTGTCAGTAATGAAGGAAGATTTAACCTGCTACAAGATCTACAAGATGCTAAAGCAGAAGGTCTGTGTAAGGGGGTCAATTTTAATTTGTAATAAACAGTATATTTTCTCTGATTTCCACCCCCTAATCAGTGTCAATAACTGATGCCATAAAACATTTAGTATTTCAAAATCTTCTTTCAGGTCACGCGAAACACAGAAATCCTTAACCTGGCTGGGGAGAAGGAGAAATCTGGTAATACCAACCTAGCATTTAACGACGTGGAGCTGCACGCCACAGCAATCCACAGAACTATTAAATAGGTTCTGTGTTCCAGAGGTCTTAACTCACATCTTTTCCCACATACAACCCGGTGTTTATCTGCTCATTTAATGCCATGAGAAAAAGACACAAATTCAATATTGTGTTCACGAGTTTGAGTAGCTTTGGAATAATCAAGCTAGTAAATTGTTGTATAGTGACACCTATACTATAAGAAAATAAAATACCTAAACTGGTACAATGAATCTGGTTTAATGAATCACAATTGTTGTCACTCTTAAAAAATGCAAATGAACCCTGCTATTCGATTTCACTGTGAATTTCTGTCATAATGGTATATTATAAAACCTTTTGAACCATTAACAATGAACTTGTATGAGCAAAATAACAAATCTGAATGTTTTAATTGTCCGACAGTGGACATTCCACACGTGAGTGTCATGACTAAAGGGAGTCATTGACAAGCAAGGATGGGCTGAGGTTCACCACTTTGTGAACAACTGCATGAGCAAACAGTCCAGCAGTTTAAGAACAACATTCCTCATTGTGTACTTGTAAAGAATTGAGGGATTTAATCATCTACAGTCTACATTATATCATCAAAAGACTATTGAAATCTGGAGAAATCTCTGCAAGTAAGCGGCAAGGTGGAAAACCAGCATTGAATGCCCGTGACATTCGATCTCTCAGGCGGCCCTGCATTAAAAACCACCATCATTCTGTAACAAATATTATCACATGGGCTCAGCAACACTTCAGAAAACCATTGTCAGTGAACACCGTTTATCGCTCCATCCACTAGTTCAAGTTAGAACTCTAACACCCAAAGCGAAAGCCATATATCAACAACACCCAGATACACAACCAGCTTCTCTGGGCCCAAGGTCATCTGAGATAGACTCACCAGGCCAAAGAGGAAAATGACTGTCCGGATTGTTACCAGGGCAAAGTTTAAAAGCCAGGATCTCTGATGGCATGGTTAACCTGTACATCTGTGAAGGCACCATTGTTGACACCGTTGTTTTCCACTGCTCAGTGATCCATTTATGTACTCTTTTGCCGACTGGAGTCTTGCCTTATTTCCCCTAAGACAGCAACGGCATTTGTACCAGTTGTCTGCAGTTATAGCCCATCTGTGCTAAGGAACAACGAGTTGTGCATGCTGACACATAAGTTGGAACACCAGCATTGAATACAGCTGCAATTTTCTTTGGTCGATCAGCTTTTTACATCCACAGGATCTCCTTTCACTGGATGTTTTTTTCCTCAATCTCACATTTCTTTATATACTCTCAACAGGGTTGCATAAGAAACACCACAAGACTGACAGTTTTTGAAATACTGGCCTTGGCTACTTTACCACTCATGACCATGCCTTGTTAAAGGTCTCTCAGATTGCTCGATTTTCAGATTCTAATTTGGCGTCACACTGAAACTGATCCACAGAAACCTTTCACTTGGTTTTATGCTAGACGTGTACAGGTCGCGTGTCTGATTTCCATAAAACGAAGCTCCAATCATTAAAGGGAAGGTGTCTCTAATAAAGTGAGTATGTGTACAATATATGCTCAGTGTATATGCAGAACCATCTCGCTTCACACGAAATAAATAAACCAGACAACATTACTATTGCATTCTACTGATTTGTTTCTGTATTTGAACAACATCACATATGACAGTATTTACAAGATTAATGACATTGTCTCCATGTTCAGGCTGGCCAACATCTGTTTAGAACTCGTTATGCTTTACACTTAATCATTTAGCAGAATCCATTAACCAGAGCAAGTAAGAACTTTGCTCAAGGACCCAACGGTATCTTGGCAGAGAAGGGATTTAAACGCTGGACCTACTGGTCCATAATCCTGTACTTTCACAGCCAAGGCCAACATAGTCCACTTTTTGTCCGATTTTAACAAATTACCTAATTTTTGAGCCATTTATCACTAAAATCTGGACAATCGCCTACATTATTATAAACAGTCATATTGTATGCTGAAAGAAACAATTCTGTGATGCCCTTTCCAACTGTTGCTGGTATTCAAGTGTCTGAGCAGTGTAAAATCTCAATACAAATCCCATTTTGAATGTAGAAGAGCCAGTAAGGTGTTACTGTTCTGGCTCGTAATAGCGTTTCTTCATGGCTCTGTATTTTCTGAGGAAATAAAGGGCTTCAAGCTCCTTAATCACAAACTCTCCTCGATCAATGAGCTTTCGGATCTTCTCTGGTTCTGTGACGTCCCTGTTCTTCATAAAAGCCACTTTCAAACGTTCCCTGAAGTATGCAGTGCCTTTTGGGTATTCTCTCCCAAGATAGAGAAGCTAAAATCAAAAGAAATATAAACAAATACAGAAGCAAAAACAACTGCTCCAAACTATGTAATTCGCTTTAAACTAGAGATAATATACATACAGTCGAATCCGGTTAATTGGACCACCGGTTAATGGGACCAGCCACTTATTCGGACCAAATCCTAAAGTACCTAAACAAATCCTATTATATATGTGTAATTTTATTCGCTTATTTGGACCAAAATTCTGCTTAATCGGACCAAAGAATGTGAGTGAATAAGAAAAAGAAGCCACATGTCGCCACTTAGAGCGGATGCAAAGCAGATCAGTGAGATATGGGAGGATTTTTGGGATCCCTGGGAGAATTTATGCTTTTATCAAAGGTCAGGAAATCCGAAAA
>JAUZST010050410.1:0-24914 GCA_034779995.1 Parotocinclus haroldoi | reverse complement strand
GTGTGTGTGTGTGTGTGTGTGTGTGTGTGTGTGTGTGTGTGTGTGTGTGTGTGTGTGTGTGTGTGTGTGTGAATCTGCACTGTTGGAATAAATACAAATGAAATATAACATGACAGTAAATGTACAATATCACATAGTGACAGAGAGCAATATGATCCCAGAAAGAGGAAAAGAGGTATGCAATCCTCATTAATGGCTTAGATTGAGCTTGCTCAGAATTATTTAACTCATTCTACAACCAACCTTATGTTAATTCAGTGTATGCTGGACTATCAACTCTCAGCTCTGTTGAGTGTGCTAACAAATAAAATCTTACGCCCTGAGAATTATCTGCTAGTTATCCATCTCTTGCAGTTATTATCAGTTTATCAGTTTCTTATCAACTGCAAATGTAATGGCAAGACTGAATCAGATACCGGATGTCGCATATGTAGGCGTAGCAAGCACTAGCAGAAGGATGTGTTACCTTGTGCAAGTTCTTTTGCAGCCCATCATGTGTAGCACGGAGCAGTGCTCGAATAGAAAAGCTGTCAGTATCCTCTTTATCACCAATCTGAGACTCTTTTATCAAAGAGTCCAATTTCTTCCTCATGTGAGACTCAACCATTTGCTGTGTGGGTCCATTAGACTGGGAGGAGAAAGTGATGCATGCAGCTAAAATCAAACATGTAATTACTGGTACTTCAAAACTCTAATATTTACTAAATAAATACTTTAAACATACCCTTGACTAGGTATTAAACCCAGTAATGCTGATGCACTTGATGAATTCATTAGTGCAACACATACTATATGTAATAACCACATCAGTGCTGTACTAAGAATGGTCCATGATCCAAGCAATATGTAATAATTGATGGTCCTTACACTGATGGGCAGAGTGGGGGGGGGCTGCTAAAGACTGATACAGACAGCAACTGCATACATACAAAGGGCACATTCCCATTATGTTGCCGGGCACATTCCCATTATGTTGGCTTGAAAAATGATTGGGAGAAGGTCCCCGTGTTTGGAGGAAGAGAAATGCTGACTGGGACCCAAAGAACACCATCCCCACTGTCAAGCACAGAGGTGAAAGCATTATGTTTTGGGGGTGTTTCTCTGCTAATGACTACATCACCCCATCAGTGGGAGAATGGATGGAGACATTTACCGTAAAATCCTAAGTAACAACCTCCTTCCCTCTGCCAGAACATTAAAAATGGGTCGTGGCTGGGTCTTCCAGCATAAAGTATTAGGTTTTGTTTGCTAGAGGGATCAAATATTCAACACATACGATGTAATGTTCTGGATTTTCTTTTAAATATTCTATCTCTCACTGTTAAAATAAACCTACCTACCTAAAATTATAGACTGTTCATATCTTTGTAAGTGGGCAAACTTTCAAAATCAGCAAGGGATCAAATAATTATTTCCTCCACTGTATACTGTGCCTGTACATATGTTCACCATCCTTATGATAAACCATGTAACCCCTTTAAAAGCAATTTATAATCTTTCAAAAACAGTTTGCAATATTATTAAACACCCATTAACAGATTTGCATGTTTGACAGTAAAATTTTAGATCGTGTTTATTACAGATTAGATTTTCTGAAGTCCTTTTTAGTCCATTAAAAACACCAGTGGTACATTACCTCTTGATAATTCAACATTGCATCTCACAGAGCTGAATCTGTATCTGCTACTCTGCTAAGTGGTAACTAATTTAAATAATGAAAAAAATACATCTAATAAAGTTATTAAGTTCTTTACTTGATAACACCACTGTTGAAATTCTGAATAGCTCTACTACTAAAAGTGATTTCATACTCATTGAATCAGCGGCGGAATTAGACAAGGAGTATAAAATTGTACTAAGCTTTCTGGAATTGACTGAATAGATAATTCAGTATTAATAATCCAGTTGATGATACCTACTGGGATTTAGTGGAGCATTAAATCACTATTAGTGCTAAACTGTACTGTGCAAATATTTGTCTACTGTAAACTGCCTAAGATACAAAAATGGTTACATCTAATTTGACTGGTATTATTTTTTTCCTAGACTGGTGAATAGTCACTGCATAGAATACAGTGCAGAATAGAATAGAATACTTTGCAGGGCAGGACAAAGCTCGGGGAGTTTTCATTGTCTCTGTGTGATTTACACTGATTATGTATACATAATATACAGACAGTTTAAATATTTCAATATATATTTATATTCTCATACTTTGTTAGTCCACAATATCTCTGTTCTGTAATACTGTTGTACTTGGGTGGTAGATAATGCTCAGCGTTGCGGTGTCACTAATGTTGCAGTGGTGTATTAGTATGTGTCAAGCTGGAACGATCAGACAGTGCATTGCTGATGGAGTTTTAAAACACTGTTCATTCAGTGGCCACTTCAATAAAGATATTAGTTATTAGTATTAATAAGATTGCTACCTCTCATAGATGTAAAGTCAGCAGCTCATCTGTTGTTGCACAGTTTGTTAGCCATTCTCTAATCCTTCATCAGTGCTCATAGGATGCTGCCTACAGGATGCTGGTGGATGGACATTTTTGGCATGTTAACTATTTCCAGTCACTGGCAGCGAGGTTCTTTAAAAATCCAACAGGACTGCTATTTCTGATGTGTTTGTATTAGTCTGACACATGCTAACACACCAACGCCACCTCAGTGTCACTGTAGTGCTGAGAATGACCCAAACATTACTTGATATGTGGTGGTCCTTTTGTGCTCCTTACCTTTAGAGAACAGCGCGAAAGAGATTAACATAGTATATAGAGAAACAGATGGAGTTCAGTCTGTAGTCTCAATGTGCAATAACAGTAAAACTTACAAAAAGAATAAGCAGAATTTAAGCCAAAACATATAGAATGCCAACAACTTTTGAGCTGGACTGTATATATGCAGTTATTTCTTGGTAAATAAAGTCTCTAAAGGTGTGGCAAACAGAGACCAATGAATAATCCATCACAAGCAACTAAGACAATCTGGCATTATCACATCTGTCTTGGTCTTGGTTGTAAGTGATTCCCAGAAGTCCTTACTGTGCTGTTCTTCAGTTTGAAGTCATCCTCAATCTCATCAGCACTGTCATCGTCTGAAACTTCCCCCTCCTCAGCATCTGCAGACAGGTAAAGGGGGAGTCGCTTCCCCTGTAGACAGAGATAAATATACAGTAAATAAATAGTTTAATGTAGTGTTGGGAAATGCAATGCAGTATGTCTAAAAGCTATATGTATAACTCTGCATTTCTTTACTTTTAATGTGACAATCTTTTGTTTTAGTTTGGTTACAGTTTTTTTCTACATGTACAATCAACGCAAAAATCCTAAATACTGACAACCATCCAGTAATAGAAATGTACCTGTAAGTAAAGATCTTTTATATACAGCCTTTATTATTCCTAATTTCCTAATGTCTTACAGCTATCTATCAAAATTAAGCATTTCATTGTACAGTTATAAGCACACAGTATAGGCAACATACATACATACATGCTGTATGCATACTGTATACACCGAACTGTAGAATGTACTGTGTATATATATGTAGATAGATAGATATATAGATAGATAGATAGATAGATAGATAGATAGATAGATAGATAGATAGATAGATAGATAAATCCCTGATTTATAGTATTCTATCTACAATTGTGCTTAGAGTGTCAGCTTCTGCTGCCAACAAATTATTACTCACCAGCCCAAATTACCCAATGTAGCAACCCTAATTATGAGTGTCTGTGAGAAACCAAGGTTGAAGAAGCAGACCTGGCAGACCTTAATTTAGGAAGATTTCCAGAACTGACACAGTCATATGTACAGGGCTATACTGGTGTGTGCCTAGAATATTGCTGCCAATAGCAATAGGTTAAAATCCCTACTGTATTCATTAGAGTAGACAGAATTACATTTATCTCATTGTTGAAACCCAAAAATTTTATTACACTTGCTAGGCTACTAGATATAATATTTAGTACAGTGTGAAAAGTGTGAAAGTACATAGAGCAGTGAGTCCACTGGGTTGGAATTGAAAATCAGTTAAGGAATTTTAGTATGTCTCTACCATATTGTGGCAACCACTGCCTACCTGGCCACTGTCAAGATTTATGTCAAGGTGTGTGTCCTTTTTTGCTCCCAGATTGCACATTTTCATGCATGATGCATGATGAGAACAAAGGACACAAAATGAGTCTTAGGTGAAGGTCCAATATACAATGTTCAAACAAGAATTTTCTATAAAGGGGCAGACAATAATAAATAAATAAATAAATAAACTATAATTTTACTCATGTTGCATATTCAATGAAGTATTGGGAAAACACTTCAGTAGAAGACAAATAAAGGGTCAATTAGACCGTAAAGTGACTAAAATGCATTTATCTCACTTTTATAAGAATCTTGCCCTTTAGACTGTTGGGACTGGGTAGCTGTTTGGAGTCCTTGCTGAAGATCTCGCCTATTTCCAGCTTCTCCTTGAAGATCTCCTTCAGGTGTTGAGCAATCTTCTTTTGCTGCTGAATACTACAGTGGTTCTCGATTGATAGGATGACTGGGTATCTATCATAGAAGAGTATAGAAAGAGGAAAGGAAAGATATTTTACAATGACTCTGTTGTATCCATACACATTCTAAAATATAGCATGCTATAAAGTGAATAATTACTTTTAAATTAATACAGATAATATAATTTATATTTTTATAATTTATATTTGTATACTTTTACATTTTAGTCAGTTGTCTTTACTCAGTCTATTAATCTATTTTCTGTATATAATAATTAATGTAATAGTTTATTTATTTAATAGTTAATTTATCCAAGACCCATGTGTACATGTTTTAAAGATCAAGGAGATTCAAGATTTGGCATAAAACGAAACCCAAGATCAAGTCATAATGGTCATTTTGGTGTGTATATTGGTTGTATTTTGTATTTAATGTAATGGCTTATATCTTTTCTAGGAAAAGAAAGACTGCATTGCAGTGATATGGGATAATGTATATATCTCTGTTGGTGGTGTAGTATTATCACATCTAAATACAGTAGAATTTATTTTTATTTTCACTTTATTTGCTATATTTCAATATCACCCCATGTTCTCCCAGTCTAGAATATTGTGTCTCTGCTATATTTTAAGAATATACAGTGTAAATATGGTGCATCCATTATTTGATTTTTTATGTCGTACAACTGTTCTACTTATTAGACTTTATGCTCCATTTAGCCTTAGACTTAGTTTACTCTAGTATTTACTGTTTACCTTAAAGGAATCAATGGATTCACTAGTAAAACTCTAATGCTCTAGAATCTAGTGTCTTAACAATATTAAACATATTCAATTAAATTATATCCATATTAAAACCTGCTGTTGCAGCCTGACCAAAATCCATTTAGTGTCAGCTGGTGGTTCAGTCATAAGAAGTTGCTGAATATTGTGCTGGCCAGGTGCTTGACTTTATATCCCAGGTTGAGCTCACACAAACATTAAATTAAATGTTATTAAAATGATGACAATTTAGGCTGTGGTTAGTTCCCCCTCCCTATTAAAACTAAATATGCCATATATGCAGAAAGTAAAGCGGGTCTAGGGTTAGACCCAATGTCAGAGTAAAACAGAGCATGCAGGTCTTTCCCCTTAATATGCATTAATTCATTCATTCATTGTATATGCTCACTTATCAAATCCAATCCAATTCATAATCTGGTTTATACCACTGAAAGGTATATGTGCATGCACACACACACGTATTCACACACATTTGTGTTTGGGCACTTTAAAAGTTCTGTGTTTGAGTCAAGTTTGCATATAGTTTTTAACATTAATATCTGACTTTTTTAAACATACATTCCAGTCTTGCAAAACATATTTAAAGTTTTTTGATTAGGTGTAGAATTAGATATTTCATATTTTTAAATGGTCATAAAAATGTGTTTTTGTGCATACTCATTGTTGATAAAGGCGTATTTGTTAATGGTCTCAATGACAGACTTGAAGGTGATTTTGGAGGTGAGTGTGTATCCATGCTGGACCATGGGTTCACCATCAGGACCATCCCAACAGTCCACTACAAACACAAGCATACACACACAATGCTGACTTTGGAATCTTAAACAGTAATCTATATTGTTTTGCATATGACATATAAAACACATTCAGGAGTGATCTTAATCACCCTCCACACAGCGGCAGCCTGCTTGCAGAACCCAGGTGTACATATCTGTCTTGGAGTTTGAGAGAAGTTGGTCTCCAGTCAGGTAGGTGTTGTGCGAGGAAGCAATGAAGTAATTACACAGGGGCTGGTCCATGTCTTGGTTAACTTCATTATGCTGGGGGTTAAAGACATCACACACTGGACTGCGCATTAAGTTAGTGAATCCTAGGTGGGGACAGAGTGAAGAAATGTTAAAGAATAGAACATGATACAGTTAAAGACCAGAACACAGCATGATGAGCAAGCTAAAAAAAACACAGAAACTCAAGAGCTTAGTTACTTTTAAAGTCGCAATAAAATGTTGTGCCACCTTTCCAACAGTTAATACTTCTTTTAGAGCTAGTTCTGGTCGTATTGCTAAACTAGACATAACTAGTACAAACTCTGAAATTAATGCCAATTATGTAGACTCACAGCATACAAACACCATTTACAATAGTATTTGCTTATATCAACAATTAATGTATTTTTAGTAATTTGTAGTACAACATAAGCTCAAACTCAGCAGAACAGAAACCAGTCTAAAACATTTCTAAAACTGTTCTAAGACTAAGATTTCTATAGCCAATGTAGAAGTGGTTATATAAATGCTAATGCCTCCTGTTAAATAGTTGAAATTAACTGCTCACAAAAGTTATTGTGTATTTCATTATGGGATATAGCAGTACAGAATTCATTGTTAATTGAGTTGCACTGTAAAATCTTAAATTCTCTAATGGAATTAAAAATTAAGCAATGTGTTAAGAAGACTGCAAATCTTACTTTTTTGGTATCATTTACTAATTTAACCTGCACTGGCTTCCTTATAGCAGCCCTGATAGTAAATGAGAGTAGTACGCATTCACTGGCCCATATACTACTCTGGAATGATGGCTGGATCAAACATCAGCTGATTCTGGCTTTCCAAGCTGGGAAATAGCTTTAATTACAAACAAAGTTATGGATTATTTGTAATCTCATACAAACTAGTTTGATCACCCACACATCCCAAGTGCCCACTCCCATGTTTTATGATTTCGAACACAGTTCATATTGAATCAGAATATAGACATCTCAATGCCAACAACCTAGGTGTGTCAATTGAAGCAGTTTTCTTTGGTAAAATGATAATCCTTTAGAGCTATTTATCTAAGCTCTTCAAGAGGATTTGTCATAAAACGAAACCCAATGTTGTGCCTGTTGTTAGGTAAAACAGAGGTGCCCTGATGCTGTATACAACTGTATACATGGCAGCATGGATTTGTTGAAGTACCACAGTTTTAAAAGACTTTTAGTTGCCTCAGCTAAGAAAAAAAAAGTGGCTGGTATTATAATTTGACTCTGGGGTAGCAGCTATTGCTACTCATGGGCAACATTAACTTTACAAATTACTAGACACTTTGTTTTTCATAATGAACTGCTTTACAATATTGAAATTATGTTTACATTAAAAATTCTTGCACTGATTAATTTGACATGGCGTTTTCTTTTGCAAGTTGACCTGGATAAAATCATGAATAGAAACTGAGAACGTTACTGTAAAAACTAAATAAGAAACAATCACCTTCGATTCCCATTATGCCTTTGTGTTTGTTTTCTTCAGACACTTCAAACTTATCTATGATGTCCAGGCAGTACTCAGTTGTCACATTAGACATCTGTTGTGAAAGGTGGATAACACACTGTCAAATCTCTTACACACAACTGTTTACAATTTCAATCATCTTCTTCTGTCAACCTTATGACTTATTTTCTAAAAGGGACATTAATTAATTAATCCAATCATGAATAAAGATGATAAATTAAGCATTACTAAATTATGAGCAAATTGTAGAGCTAATCATTTAGGAAAGCAACATAAAATTTGTGTACATTTTTGCCAATTTGTAACTAATGTAATTTTTGCACCGACTTTCATCATTATTGTAATTGCTGTTACTTTCAGACTATCAGTTAATTATTAAGTAGGTGCAGCAAAACCATGTAATTAAATTCTACCAAAAAAAACATATCCATTGATCCACTAATTTACAATGATTCCCATTTTAAGAAAGGCTTTAAAACATGCAGAATCTATGCGTCACTGACTTGATTTTTTTCTGCTATACAAGTAATATTGTAAAAAATTATATTTATATACACAGTTTTCCTTAAAATTAAGATATCTTTTTAGGTCATATACAATTATACTCCCATTGTCCAAATGTAATGGTTTCAACATGTTTAAATCCCTGATTTTATTGACCTTCCTAACTGGCTTTCCTGTTATGGATAGCATTTTACACTATTGTGTACTAAGTTGCATAAGACAAAAAAGAACAATAGGCCTTATACTGTCACACATTGTGGCAACCTCTTACCTTTTGCTCTACTTGGAGGAAGTTGCCCAGCTCTTCAGCAGTCAGGTGATCTTTCTTCTCGCTGAAGCACATGAGCAGGAGGAAGAGGTCTCGTCTTAAAGACATCATCTTGTAGAAGACACTAAACTCCTCGAATGTTAGGGTGCCCTGCTGGTCATCTGTATCTGCTTCCTGTGGTATTATACATAACATTGAATGCTAATAGCCCTGCAGAGTTCTAAAAACTTTTAAACATATTAAATAGTGAAACGTTCTATACACTTGAAATACACACCTGGGATAGCTCACAAATAATTAATTTTTTAATAATAACACCTGTCTGGCCTCCTGTTCCATAGACATGGCCAATCCAGCCTGAATGGATGTCCAGAACTAAAGCTCGCCTGAATGTCTCCATGAATAATGACAACGTAAATATGCTTCTGGTCCATCATCATTGAATCAAAGCAAAGTTTCAAACACTTTTGCCACTCGCAGATATGTCATATATTTTCTGTTAATAAATGATCAAGTATCACACCATAAAAGATCACTTTAAGGGTGTTGACAATCTTTTTATAGCCTAGGACATATTTAAGTAGACCAACAATTTTTTTAGATCCTCAAAGAGTGTTTTTTTTTTGTCACGAGGTGCCATAGTGAGCTTTCAGTGACCAGTATGAAAGAGTGTAAGAGCAATAATACTGGGGAAGGAAAATGGCTTATTGGGCATGATTTGGCCATTTTCACTTAGGGGTGTACTCACTTTTATTAAGAGGGTTTGGACATTAATGGTTGTGTGTTGAGTTATTTTGAGGACACAGCACATTTACATGGAGTACAAGATGATTAGACTTTACATTGTGTCAAAGTGTCATATTTCCAGTGTTGTCCCATGGAAATATATAATAAAATAATTACTGTATCATTTACATGTTCTGCTTTTATTCAAAATCTTACAAATGTGCACCATTTAGAAAGCACATGATGAATGTCTGATTAGCTTATAATCAATTATTATTGATTATAATCAAAAAAAATTATTTTTTTCTTCATACCAGGGGGCCAGTATAAAATACAATATTGCTGCTTGTTCTTAAGTCAGAACACTAACGAGTTAGACTGATACCAAAATATTGCGAGATCTCAACAGGGCAAATGTTAGAAATCCAGAGTTAAATCTTCACTCAGCCTTTTAATCTCTTATATCCTTAATCTTTTTGTCCTCTCTTCTGCCTACTGTTTCTCTTTCCACTACATGGTCTACAGCATTCATTATTTCCAAATTAACTGCTCTCTTCTTCCTAAAGAGACAATAACTGAAAGAGAATATCAAGTAGTAGTTTGTAGTTGTATTCATTAAAAGTAAAATAAGCAGTGGATACAGCTTGTGCCAAAAAGAGGAATTTAACAGTTCCCAGCCCAGAGGCAGTAACGATATTTAATGAAAGCGCTAAAGTATGATTCATAATTAAAAAGTTTATTTTCTACTGTGGGTCTAGATCCTCCTTCAACTGCCAGCACAATATATTGAGAATATTCTCACTTTAAATTTGAAGTTTTAAATTCAGATTCTTTTTTCTCACCTGGAACATCTGCTTCACTTTGCGGCGAGGCAAGTTTACATTCATCTTGTGCAGTAGCTGGTAGATCTCGTCGATGTTCAAAAACCCATCTCCATTCTTGTCTGCCTCTTCAAAAGTCTGTTTCATCCATGTTTTCTCAGGATTAAGGAAATTAGACATAAATGCAATAACAACCATCTTTCGTGGTATGGGGCTGTGTCAGTGTGTCAGTTGAGATTTTATGTGCACACTATATGCTCTGAAACATTAGTACTTTTTTCCTATGTACAAAGCATATGCAGTGCGGAAAAGCCATGTGGCATTCATACTGTGTAAAGCCTGTCAAAATATTTCAGTTTTCTACTGCAGACAACCATGGCCCTGTAAAATAAAACTGAAACATTACTATTTAGGAAGAAAGTATGGTTATTCCCCTAACTTAAGTTTGTTTAGCCCTGTTATTGTGTTCTTGTCTGTTTTAGCAAATTTGATATTTATACAATGATAGCTGTTTTCGTTATCTATTCGATAATAAATTGTTTCAGTGGTTCCAGTCAGACCTGACCAATCATGTAACATCAATAGGATTAAAGGACATATACCTGTAGGATATTTTAAAACGTACTGTTTTTGTGTGAAAATAGTAAGTGAAACTGCCTTTTTTAATCACCAATGGACTTTTTTCTATTTTCTGCACCGTTTACCATGCTTACAAAAGACAGTTCAGGTGTTAAGGCAATTCTAAATCTGCCTTGACAGCTAGAGTGAAATATTGCAGTGGGTGAGTCTTATATAACTGTTCCAACCCATTTATGTTATGCATTCATGCTTAGTGAACATAAATATCTGATCTCCTGCCTCAACAGATTAGCAATGATAGAGTCCATTGTGTAGACCAACTGTGTTGATTCTTTTTGCAATTTGTAGAATCTATAAAATCAGATAGCATCAAAATATGGTGAGTTCATTTTTATGCCCCTTTTATATTTTAGAGCAAAACTGTGTCATCACAGTCAGAATGCAGTCTAAAAGTGTCTCAGGAGAGTCCTGGGAGAGCACAACATTACCATTTGCACACTACCAACACATAAACAATTATTTCCTAATGGATTAGCCATCACCTGTGTGGTGTCTTAAAAGCGTGTTCCCCTTAAGTGTTTCATCCGATTTTAAGTAATGTCACAGTGTTTGTATATCACCCTGTTAATACAATTGACTATAATTTAGCCTTTTTGGGAGAAAAGAGGAAGAGGTGCAGCTTGCATTAGTATGTGACTGTTTTAGTGATAATAGTAATTGTACTGGTTTAGGAAAAAATGTGCTCTGAAATTGACAGTTTTAATGTGAACTTTTACTGTTTGACTATAAAGTTCACAGGTCTACTATGACTATCTATTTTTGATGGTAGTTTGGCCACTGAGTTCCAGTGTCAAATTTCATAGTATAATTGTAAACTTGGTTTACTAAGAACAGACCATTAATTATTTCAGAGTTCTACCATGGATTTTGATGGTAATTTGGCCACTTCATGGTTCTGCTGTCAAAGTTTGCAGTACATACCATACATACATACAGTACTTACCCTGGGCTCAACCAGAAATTAAACTGTTCAGGGAATGCATTCATGTGTTATCAGACATTTACATTTGTTCCTGCTCATTAGTTTAACTTGGCTGAGTTTGGGCCATCTCATGGCCAACTAACTAAAAATAATTGTATTTAGATGGAGTCGTTTAGCAGATGCTCTTACCCAGAGCAACTTTCAACTGTTACAGTCTTAGAATACAATTCAAGCAGTTGTGAACTTGGGATCTTGCTTGAAGTGCAGTGCATATGGTCCAAAGTTCAATGTTTTATTCACTTTGCCACTACAGTCTTTTAAGAATAAATTAGTATGATGACACAATGAAACCAACACTCGGATGTAATGAAAAGGTCCTTCAAGATTAAGCTAAAATACTTCATTTTTTAAATAATAGTCTGAATCGCCTACTATATCTTATATAAATTGCTGGTCATATAAATATGAAATGCTTGTTTAGAACCAAAGGTAAATGGAGTGCCCACGCATCAACTAATATTTTTACTTTTCAGAAAATAAAATTTGTATGTTGTTAATGTGCAATACTAAAATCACAAAGTTAGAATGTTTTAAATAAACACTAACTGAATGATAAAGGATAAAAGTATGAATGGTTAAACTGAATATTTCAATGAATAATAAATTAAGTAGGGTTTTTTTCTTCATGTAATTTCAAGAATTATAGTTTAGAAGGATAGTCAAATGAATTATCTCCTGTTTAAATATACAACCTTATTGAATAAAAAAATAATAATGTCAATTCATTTTCTTAGGTTTGCATTGCATTTAAGTATATAAAATGGACAAAGCTTCTCGTTTGATTGATCAAATGCAAATTGCAAACATATAGTAATAATAAACATGGTTTACTTCATTATTTATCTTTTTTTTAACATGAGCATAATTAATGCCAAATTCTGTGATAAGAATAGCATATGAGATTTCTGTTAAATTATCCTTTTTCTTAATGTGACATCTCTTATGTACTCTGTTCCTATATAGATAGGTGTATTATCTCATTTGTCATAGTCATTTAAACTATTACATTTCAAATTATAAATAAATAATTTTGTGTTTTTGACTCCTTATTCATTGAAATTCAGTGGCGGTGGCATCAACCAAATGTCTCCATTGTGATAGTAGGAACAGGACAGTTGGTGAATCAAACATGACTGAATTAAATTAAGAGCTGGGACAGTGAGTCAGAGTGAGCATGAACATGTTGTGCGTCTCTTGGAAAAAAATGAGACAGTGCCCAGGTGGTAGGGTTAGGAGTTCAGCATTTCAGAATCTCAAACTGAAAAACAAACAGCTGCCTTATGACTGAGCTTGGTTCGCTGACTCCATTAGACTATTAATAGGTTGTATTCTCTCATTTAACATATAACATTATGTTTATGACAGTACAAGAGGGTGTGCATCTGTGTGTACACAGCACTAGGAACGAGACATTTTCATTTCACTGTACCATCCTTCCTTTAACTCCAGTGTAATTAATATTTACATCTCACATTTACATATGCTGTTCGGACCCACACTCTTCAAGTAATAGCAAAGAGGCAATAAAACCATGATGGCATCCTATGAGCTCCACTTCAGATGTAAAATTGACCATGACAAACCCTAGACTCCTCACAATTGTATATTTTGCAGTCAACAAACAGAGCTTGGTCAGAGAGCTTGGGTCAGTGGTAGTCGAAAGTCAATACCACAATACCATTGCCAATGATATGACAAGAAAAAAAGGATCATGTAACTGGCTGACAGAGCAATGTATCTGGCTTCGCTACTAAAAATAAAAAATCTACTGACTGCCCTAATTTGCCTTGAGCGATGAGATCATTCCCACACAAGGACAATTTACCAGATCTAAAGCCACAAGAGACCTGGAGCCTAGATGAAGCAAATAAAGATGCCACAATGGATAAACCAGATGTGGAAAACAATCCCTATACAACAATCCCTAATCCTTAACAATCAGATGTTGAGTCCTTTATGCCTGGTCACCCTTATCTGATTTCACAGTTATTGAAATGTAATTATCAAATGCTTAGGAGCAATGTTACAAAACCTCAAGCAGAATTATTATTATTATTATTATTATTATTATTATTATTATTCATTATGATCCTATTCAATACAATTTCCTTTAATGTTCATAAAATTTCAAAGTGACAGAACAAAGTTAGATTTCTTTTTGTGTACTGTAATTATTCATAAAATCTTATATAAGGAGTGGATATTTTCAAATATTTTTAAAACTATTGCACAGTCCCTGGATTGTGGCATTTGGCAGTATATAAAGGTTCTGGTTGTGGCACAAAAGTCTGTAATATTAAATGTGACCAAATAATTATTTTTTTCTAATATGAGTTTTACTAATTACATTTTTGCAGTTTACAGTCATTCTGACCTATTCATATCATTAACAAATCTTTCTGTGCCTCTACTAATACATAATGATTATGCATTTTTTGCATGTCTACATTTCTCTGCTGTTGTACTGAGATGTGTGTGTGTGTTTGTGTGTGTATGTTGGTCATACTTTGCCTCCAAACAAAAAGGCTTCTAGCTTCATGTCATGTTCTATCAGGCATCAAAGCTGAAGTCAACCCAGGACCCGTTCTTTTCATCCCTGAATCTCAGTGTGTATTTTGTGTCTGTAAGAATACAAGCATGACTGTAAAAGCAGTGTGTCTCAGACAATTCAATTTTGCAGAAGGTTTTGCTAAGCATGTCAGTAACCATATGTTAAGCATCTTTTGCTGCCACCCAATGCCTCCTTCAGTTCATGACTCACAACAAAAGGAGACACGCTATATCATCTCGGATTTAAATGTTGGTTTACCTTCACTACAAGAGACATTTGACTCAGGCTATCAATACTATATGGTATTATTCAATTTCATTGTTTGTTTTTAACTTTGTCTGAGAGTTTACTTTCTGCATCCACCATATTACATTAAATATTTTACTTGACAGGCTCCAAACACACAAATCGATTTATAAGTGGATATTAATAGAATTCAAGCATATAAATGAACAGATAAGATTCACTAACAGTTAAGAGTTTATAACATTTGCTGCTGTAGTTTTAGGTATAAATTCACAACCTTCCATTGACTAGTCCTAAATCTTGAAAAATGAAATCACCATATCAAACCTATCTATCTGAATTTTGTTTTTTCTATTTATAATTTGTGACTACAGTTTAAACTGAACATTATTATTTTTTAGGATAAAACCTTGGTAAGAAAGACTTTCTTGTACGCTTCTGTTCATACAACATTAAAACCATACTTTGCATGTTTCACAAATTTTATGTGTATAAAGCAGACAGCTTCTAGGCTACAATTTCTGGGTGTTGAGCTCTCTAGATTTAATTATAAATAATTATTTGTTTACCTGGCATTATACAATGTTGTGTTATGGACAATACCCAATAAAGGTGTCTTGTTAATAGTTAACTGTGTTTGTAGCTGGGTTAGACAAGTGAATGTTCCTTGTTATGATTTGAAGGATATTGATCATGGGTTCGTTGTCTTTTGGCCAACGAGTCCTCATCGCTGATACCGGCCATCAAGTACCTGAGTCCAGTCACCCATGTCCTCGCCTCTTCTGCATTGGACGTCACTAGGTCCAGTGACTCCATGTGGTTGCCATGGTAAACAGTGAAACAGCAGCTGGGCTCAATGTTGCCCTCTGCATGGCGGTGAAAGAAGTCAGATTGACAGCCTTCAGTGACCTTGTAGAGTGAGTCGATGGTGACTGAAATAAATGACACAATAACAATGAAATACAATGAATTAGAGCAATCAGCATTAACCATTTTCACTAGCATGTCCTAATAACAGCTCAAACAAATATTCTAAAATGTTTATAGCCCATAAAATGGCATACAGTGCAAGGCCACTGTTTGAGTATAAAAAAACAGCCAGAGTAAACGTCAACACAAAAGACACCATCAGTTGAAGCAAAGCTGTTGACCTTAACTCGTAAAAACATCTACGGTACATGCTAGACAAACAAGTCAGGGGCACAAGCAAGTCTCACACCTGTACCATACTCAATGGATGTTGGTTGGAGTATATAAATATACATCTAATAATCAAGGCAGTTAACTAAGGAATTCACTAGACTTGTCACTTGTTCAAATCCCTTATTTTCATAATGAACTAATTTTTATTCTAACCCTATCCCATTATGTACATATCCAATGCAATGCATTACATGTGCAATGTATTTTTGTACTAAGATTTTGAACAAGTATAATTTTTAAACAATTTACATTAAAAAAAACTGATACTTAGCAATTGATTTAAGATGGGGGTGGCATTGAGTTATATACAACAGTTTGCAAGTTTGCCTTTCTTTCAATAAATGTTGGTCTAGCTTTCACTTTTAATGTTATAATGTGTACTCAATATGGATTTTGACCTATGGTAACTTCACTCATGAATGCATATTTAAATGTATGATTTAACTACTCTGTTAAGATCTGAAGCATTACAAAATGTTTGAGGAGCTCAAACATTTGCATACACCAAATTATGTTTCTTTGACTTGATAATCAGCTACTATGTCCCATCATACAACACACACAGCATCAGATTCTAGTACAGGGTGTGCTGATATTTTCCCTTCTGTTGGAGACATTATCAGTGTGTAATTGATGCAGTTAAATTTCTCTCTCCATCTGTGTCACTCTTACTCAGACTCACTGCTCAAGAACCAACATTATCAGAACTGCACACTTAACAGTAAATCTATAATCGTGTTACATCTTGTCACGGATCCGAATTGCAACCAAGGGTTGCCAGTTTTTAAAAGAAATCCGTACAATGAAGTCTCATCTGTGCACATCATCAATAGAGCTCTGAGTGTTCAAGCCTATCAGAGATGTCAATGCAGACACAACCTGCTCCATTTTGATTTTTAATTATGCATATGGAGTATGATAAAGAGGCTTATCTCGCTCAGGCAGTTCCTGAATGCCACACAGCTAAGGCGACAACAGGGGAAGAATGTCAGTGTGAGAGAGCTTAACAGGACAGAGAGAGAGAAGTCAGTACTTGACATTGCATTTGAGCTTTAATCCAGCTAATCCAGCAAAGCTCTTGAAGGTGGAAAGTAGTGATTATCATCCATCCTACAAAATCTTACAGACCTCTGCATGATGACCAGTTTAACGTAAGTGCCATGCTGTAGAACATTATTGTTCCGTTTTATCTTAAATAGTATAATAGGTCACAGACTGGTTGCAATAGTATTAAATACATGGTATTAGTTCCTGCTTCACTAATTTCAGATTTAATCCAAATTAAGAAAATTGTTCGGATTGCAATTTGAATTTGACATTTTGGCATCCTTTAAAGCACCATTAAAATATACACTATGTGGACTAATGAATAGTTTCCAATAGTACCATGATAGTGTAACAGTTATTGGGCACATGAAGAAAAAGAAAGCTGAAATTTCAATTCAGAATATTATGCAAGGATTTTTTTTTATATTTAGTCAGGTTCTTATGTAGATTATATGATTTATAATAGGAAAATATTGTATTAAATTTGAGAAAAAGGAAAGCATCAGTGATAGACAAATGTATAATATCTCACAAATGTGAGTACACCCCTCGGAGTTTTCAAACTATTTTATTATATATTTTCATGGGACAATACTGAAGATATGACACATTGATACAATGTAAAGTCTTCAGTTTGCATAGCAGTGTAAATGTGCTGTGACCTTAAAATAGTTCAACACACAGCCATTAATATCTAAACCACTGGCAACGGAAGTGAATACACCCACTAGTAAAAATGGCCAAATTGTGTCCAATTAGCCATTTTCCCTCCCATCATGTGACTTGTTAGTGTTACAAGGTCAAGGTGAGCAGGTGTGTTGCGTTTGGTGTTATCACTCTCACATTCATACTGGTCACTGGAAGTTCAACATGGCCGCCTTATGGCAAGGAAAAAATATTGCTCTAAGCATGGATATAAGAAGATAGCTATCACCCTTAAAGTGAGCTGCACCACAGGGGCCAAAACCATACAGTGGTTTAACAGGACAGATTCCTCTAAGAACAGTCCTCACTCTAGTCGACCAGAGAAGTTGGGAGCATTTGCTCAGCATCATCACCAGAGGTTGGCCTAACACTAAACCCAACCCTAGCCTTAATGCTCACCCTAACCCCAACTGTAACCCCGACCCTAACCCAAATGATCACCATCACCCTAACCCCAACCCTAACCCAACCATAACTCTCTTTTAAATAATAGCCTTACCCTCTATGCATGCCTAAACCTAACCACTCTAAATAATAGCCTTATTCTATCTGTGCCTAAACCTAACCACTTTAAATAATAGCCTTACCCTTTATCCATGCCTAAACCTAACCACTCCAAATAATAGCCCTATTCTACTTGTGCCTAAACCTAACCATTTTAAATGAATAGCCCTATTTTCCCTGTGTCTAAACCAAACCAAATAAAATATATAGCCTTACACTCTACCCATGCCTAAACCTAACCACTCTAAATAATGGCCCTATTTTACCTGTGTCAAAATGTAACTACTCTAAACAATAGTCTGATCCTCTATCTATGCCTAAACTTAACCACTTTAAATGGCTATATTCTACCTGTGCCTAAACCTAACCATTTCAATATAATAGATCTTTATCCAATTTTATTATACAAGAGTTAGGTAATGGGAACTTCAGGCAGCTCCGGGGCTGTATGGACTGGAGGGACATCCCTTTCCTGGAACGGAGAGAATGGTAAGGAAAATCCTTGGGAGGTCAGATACATGGAAATAATACAAAAAAAGCTTCTTTCAATTTGTTATTGTTTGTCTTTTATTCTTTTTATCAATTTATTATTTTAATGTTTTAATTACATCCTAAGTACATTACAGGCGATAGCTCCTTGTGTGTATGGAGGGCCCAGAACTGTCATCCCACCTGTGAGCCAGTGCAGAAGAGGGAGTAATCTCCTGGAAAAAGAATTTTCCATAAAAACTATCAGCTTCTTTAACCCAGCCTAACCCCAACGATCACCCTAACCCCAAGTCTAACCCAATACCAACCCCAAATGTTCTTTGATTAAACAAAACAATAATCCAAACACCAGCCCTAACCCTGACCCTAACCTCATCCTCACCCCAACCCTAACCCCACCCTAACCCTTAACTCTAACCATTAACCTTAACCCCAACCGTAACCCCAAGCCCAACCCAACCTTAACCCTAACCCTAACTCTTAACCCAACCCTAACCCAACACAAGTGCCAACCCCAAACCTAACCCTAACCCCTAACCCTTAACCCAACCCCAACCCCAACCCCAACCCTTACGCTCACCCTCACCCCAACCCTAACACCAACCCCAATTGTTGTGTTTCTTTGATTAAACACAACAATAATCCAAACCTAATCCAAACACCAACACCAACCCTAATGCTCACCCTAACCACAACCCCAACCTCAACCCTAACCCTAAACCCCAACCCTCACCCTAACCCTTAACCCAACCCTAACCCTAACACTCACCCTAACCCCTAATTCCAGGCCTAATGCTCACCCTCACCCTCACCTTAACCCTAACCCAACCCCAACCCCATGGCTGTTTTACCAAAAGGAAGTCTTTTTTTATAGATGATGCACAAGAAAGAACCACGTTCTGTGATATAATAAGACAAAGATAAACTGTGTAGTGGCAACCAGGTGAGGAGTACAATCCTACAGTCAAGCATGGTGGTAGGAATGTCATGGTTTGAAGCTGCATGAGTGCTGCTAGCTGTGGGGAACTACAGTTAATTGAGGGAATCATAAATGCCTCAAGTACTGTGATATACTGAAGCAGAGCATGGATCCCCTTCCTTCTGAAACAGGCGTGAAGGGCAATATTCCAACATGATAATGAACTACACATCCAAGACAATCAATTCTTTGCTGAGAAACTGAGCTTAATGGTCAAGCAGCCTAATGGTCTAGACCTAAACCCTATTGAGCATCTGTGGGGCATTCTCCATCGAAAGGTGAAGAAGCACAAAGTCTTTAACATCCACCAGCTCTGTGATGTCACCATGGAGGAGTGGAAGAGGATTTCAGTGGCAGCCTGTTAACTCCATTCCCAAGAGTGTTAAGGCAGTGCTGAACAGTAATGCTGGACACACAAAATATGGCTGGCACAATTTGGCCATTTTTATTTTGTGTACTCACTTTTATTGACAGCAGTTTAACAGACATTAATTGGCGTGTGCTCTTAATTAATTAAATAGTGGTGAGTTCTTTTGACGGCACAACAAATTTACACTATAGTACAAGTCAGAATGATTACTTTACATTGTGTCAGTGTCATGTTTTCAGTGTTGTCCCATTAAAAGATATAATACAATAGTGAAAAAAATGTGATGGGTGTACTCACTTCTTATGAGATGTTTGTGTATTTGTGATATCTTACTCTTGGCTTTCTCGCTTTTGCGAGAGGGTCTCCAGCGAATGCAAGAGCGATGTTCATCCAAGTAGAAGAGACGCACCAGGCCTTTGGAGCCATTCTTCAGTTTCACCATCTGAGTCCCTGACTGCATCACACTCATACATCGTTCAACTGTGGAAACACAATCATACAATCACACACACACACACAAGCACACGCCAATACGATAATTACAAGTGACAAAAAATGATATAGAACTGAAAGAACATTTAGCAGGTGGGGAATTAAGCATTTGCAGAAAAAGTTTTTTAATGAATCAGCGGGTAATTGACTGGTAATTGAGCAGGGTAGGGGAAATTATAGATAGACCTCTAGGATAAATACACTGTATTGACAATCAGGCCAGATCTCAGACATCATATGAGGATGGCAGGTTTCCATGATGCAATGCTGCAGAATTAGTCTGTAACCCAATAGAGGGTCCTTACTGTGGATGATAAGGGAATATAGAGGGAGCTGAACTCACATTAAGCTTCACAAACTCTGAGAGTTCCCCCATCAAAGTAAATAATATCTTCCTCCCAGTGTAAATAAATTCAGAGAGGCAGCACTTGATCCACTTATGAGAACAGAAAGATTTGCAGAAAGTAGCTACTATACTACAACAAAAAAGCAAGGAGTGTCTTACAGACATAGCAAGGCAGGTAGTAAAATCAGTGTTGTAATGCATACACACTAGACCAGAGACCACTAGTTAAAGTGCTTATATCCTCTCCAGTCCCACTTCATCATTTTGTGAGCAGGATCATGGGAGAACTGATCAAAATAATAATTAACAAAAACTGTGCAGCAACAGATGAGTTACTGTCGCTGACTTTACATTTACAAGGTGGATCAACAAGGTATGTGCATTTAGTGCTGTATCTGCTGCTCTCATAGTGCAACACAAACTATTGCACCACCAATACGATATATCTGTGTCACTGCAGAGCTGAGAATGAGTCAAATAGTACCTGTAGATAGTACCAAATAGATCTGTGGTGGAAATGTAGGGGGAAAACTATAGAAGAACAGCATGAAATTGGGTTGACAGCAACAGATAGACTGCAGCCTGCAATTACTGAACTACAATCCTCACCTATATGGTACTTATATAACATGATAAACTACAATGAGAATAGAAAAAAGGAAGTGCTTTAATGTTTTGGCTAATCAGTGCACATACTGACATAAACGCACTATACAGCGCTGGTAGCTTACGATTTTATGGAAGCAGGTAGATATTTAGTCAACACTTGAGAGTTATTATAAACCCATGACACATGTAAAAACAAGCCTCAGGCAATGTGAAATGCATCTACACCTGAAAACACACACTGTCTCCAGCTTCTAGGCTACACAGCCAGGGGTGAATAAACATACAAACAGAGAGCTGTCTAGAAATGTTCAATGTACCCTTTCCTGGCCAAATAAACACCAACAAATAGAAGTGTATAACACAGATTTATCATTAAAGTCGCTTTATCATCGATTTATCATCCAGAGCGACTTACAACTGACGCAGTCTTACAATCTATCATGGTTTAAGGACCCAACTGTGGCAGCTTGGCAGAGGTGGGATTTGTACCCAAGACCATCAGGTCCAGAGTCCAGTACCTTAACCGCTAGGCTACCGCAGTCCCATAGCCTCAAATATAGATATGAACTCACTCCCAACAACACATGACTATTGCAGTTATACAGCTAAGTAATGTTTAATGAAGTTTTCTTACGTACAGCTCACAAAAATTAGGGGATGTTTCACTATGGGAGATTTCATTTTAAATTATCCCCTAATTTTTGTTAGCAGTATATTATAATGGCAATATACAGACACATAACCAGTACAAATTACTGTAAACATGCAGGCAAATCAAACAAGCTGATCATATAACAGGTAATGAATGAGAGAGAGAGAAAAAACACCTCAGTGTTATAACCACCTTTTCATTGGAGTTATTACAAGTGACATTAATTATGTATCTTCAGTTTTAACTGTGTAACTACATTCATTGCTGTCAACATACATTATTTTCTCAACATTGATTCTCTGCACAAAAATGACTGTAAAATTTTACCAGCTCCCCAGGTTGGGAAAAACTGCCATATTCATAATGCTGTGGCCATCTGACGTTATTGACGTTATTGGGGTTATTGCACCACTGAGTGTGGGACTGATATGCAGTCTTTAACACTTGAGTATTTGAGAATTGTTGTCAATCCCACATTTTTCTGAAGTTTGGCAATGATATATGCTTAAAAAGGGGAAAAGGTCATATCTTCTCATGTGGAAATTTTCACGGGATTAAAAAAATAAAACAAATACAGAGCCTTTCTGTAATTTCATAACTATCAGTTAAATTAGATTTTTATTGTGAGCTGGGTCAACAAGAACAGTTGCTTAAAATGACCCCTGTTAAACATCAATGAACTAGGCATTCATTAGTATCCTCTGTAGCCACACATACAGACATCAAGGACTTTTTCCTCCTTCTCACTCTACTAGATGAATGATATGTTGTCAAACATTTCAATTGACTCTTGCTGTGCTTTGCAAAATGTTCAACAGCATGTGCCTTGCCATCATAATGCACCCTGTTGGTAACATTATCTTGTTGTCTTTTTAAGATATTTTAACAATGTGCAATAATAGTATAAATCTGACCAAAGATATGACATTATTGCTGGACGATCAGGATCTAATAAGTATAAATTCTATGTTTCTGTTCCGTTAAATCACTGTTTATCAGTTCAATCTGCTCCTTTAATCTTCTTCCTTTGTCTCTCCAGCTGTATGTCCTGATTTCAGCATTCTCATATTCGTCAGGCTCAGAGGTGGTAATTAACAAAGTGCAAGTACGCTGTTATGGTACTTTACTATCTTTTAGGTATGTCCTGTACTTGTCTATACTGTACTAGTCTGTAACTTAACACGTTACTTTTGCTTGCTTGCTTGTCATGTTACATTAGTTTTTATGAATCCGTTTATTTATCTATTTTATCTATTTATTTTTGGTTTTTATTAGGCAGTTCTAGTCAGGCACATAATGACATGCACATTGGAATCTTACTGGATATGAAATGGAGGAGGGGGAAGGAGAGAGGAAAAAGGAAGAAAGGCAAGGAGATTAAACCACAGAATCCCAAGAAAGCAACAGTATCGAGTCAGTTCCCAAATATATCTTGGCGAATACATTCATTTTGTGTCTCCCAAAGAAACAAGACCTTATAACTAGACTAGACTAGCCAAGAGCTCGTGAGTGATGTTATATAGGTTTCACTACTAATTTTTCACTGCATTCCTATAATTCAGTGAAATTTGCATCGCTAGCTGACATTGGCATGTATTATGTAAAAATTAGAACTTATTAATTAAGAAATTGTTATTATATTTATAATTATTATATTAAAAAATATTTTTTTTTCTTAATAATTTTAACATTAAGTAGCCTAATGCATTACTCACATGAAACAGCTGTCTACATTTCACAATGTTTTTAATAATCAGACAATACATGTTTTCTCATGTCCCTGGGACGGTGAATATTTCTGTGAGTATTTTTAAAAAGTAAGTAGTGGAGTGGAGTATTTGAAAGAAGCGATGAGGAATTTAGCAGTTTTTATTTAAAATTCCAGAGAATTTTGTATATTTTGGTTTCTCGTGACTAAAAATTTATTTATTCTGTTTTTGCTGTGGTTAGATAAAGATGATAATGTAATTTGTATGATTTTTGCAGATGATTCATGTAGTTTTTGATTGTTAGTTTTATGTAAGACATCAATTGCTACAGTATATCCACAACATTGAATTTTGAATGTAGGAGCAAACTACAGCATCCAGGAGTAAACTCATGCAGATACAGGGAGGGCATGCATTTTCACACAGATGGGTTCAAGTCCCAGCTCTAACAAGCTGCCACTGGCTTTTGACTATGTCTCTTAACCCTCCATCACTTGAATTGTATTTTTCTTTGTAAGATTATATCAGCTGTAAGGTGCTAATGGTAAGGGCATCTGCTATGGTTTCATTTTGAAATGTGTGGTTTCAAACATGAACTGCATACTTAAAATGAATTTGACACACATTTCAAAGTAAAGGGTTGGAACCTGTTTGGAGAAAAACACAATTAGGATAAGCCAGCCACTGTGCTCCAAGATTGTCCAACTGCCCTGCTGTTCACATAAATGTGTTACTGAAACAGCACACAATGAACACAAGTATAGGAGACCATGCCATAATCATGGAGACATTACAAGAAATGCAGTATAAGCCACTTCATTTGGGGTTTTTCCAGTGTATTATATTGATAATTTAATAAACCCTTAATAACATTAATAAAATTAATAATAATTATTATTAATAATTAATAATAATTAATAAACATTATTGAGAGTGCATATATGTTTAACAAGTAAGACAGCTAGTCAAATACTGACTTCAGAGATGGCCTCATTATCCAACTCTCCTTGTTTCCGTTCTTTTGATCACCCACTTCTTCCTCTCTTTCCTATCTTGACTACACTCATTGTTAACCAATGCCTTTCTGGTTAATTTAATTTTAATTAGCCTCGTGTTGAGTAAGCTTTCACGCTTATTGCTGCTCAAGCCGCACCGGGGCTTCAACCCACCTCACTAGGGAACAACTGGGGGAAAAAACATCCCGCAACTGAGATGGAGCATGACCTTGGGGATATAATTTTAATCAGAGTGCTAAATATATCCTAAATGACAATGTCAAATAAAAACATGTACCATAAGTGG
>JAUZST010050400.1:0-24916 GCA_034779995.1 Parotocinclus haroldoi | reverse complement strand
AGTATTTATTTAATTAACATCTAGGCCACCCATGGAGGATGGGTCCCCTGTTGAGTCTTGGTCCTCCCAAGGTTTCTGTCTACCACTTTAGGGAGTTTTTCCTTACCACTGTTACCCTAGGATTGCTCAACTTGGGATTGGCCTTTTAAGATAATATAATATTATAAAGCTGAGACAATGCTCTGTTGTAAAAAGCGATATATAAATAAAATTGAATTGAATTGAATTATTCTTTTATATTGTAACAATAAAGTGTTGTTTCAGACTTAGTGCTTAGTGCTCTGCTTTTGTAGAAAAGTACATTTACTTTACCACAACTGACACAACCAAATTGTGTTAGATATTCCTAAAAGTCGCATCAGTAGAACTGAGTTCTAATATCTATATGTATCAGTTTCCTTTTGAACCTAAATATTGTTGTAACCAATATTGCATACCTTAAAGAAACAATTATGAAGCATTGTGCAAATATATTTCTCAGTATACATTGTTGAGTCACATTCATCTACCATTCAACTGGTAAAAATAATAGGGCTGCATCTAATCACCTGCATTGATTTGCCTTGTGGTTTAAAAGCTTAGGTTATGTGTTTGATAGAGCCAGTGTTTTACTGTCTTGCTTTTGTAGTGAACTGCAATTGCATTTGACGTAATGTAAAAGCGACTCTGACCCCTGGTGACCCCAGACGTGCTCTCCCTTCAACACAGTTAATCGCCCCATATCCCACTCCAGAACATGTATGTTGCTTGAGAAATTCACATGGCGAGCACCTGTCGAGCACCTTAAATGGGCATTTCCGTTTTTAGTCCATGTCATTGTGGTTGTGCAACCTTTGGTGCTGGTGCAGGCGCTGGCACGAAAAGCTTGAATTAGTATGCAGAGGCACACTCATACGTATAGTAGATGGTGCACTGGTCTTCACTCTTGAGGTTAGTGGTGCTGTTGTGTGAAAGGAAAGAGGTTTAGTGCACTGGGATTTAGATTTAGGGAGAAAATAAATATCTGATAAAACATCTGAAGAAATATCTAAAAAAAAAAAACATCTAAAGATACTGTGTAGTAAACGTGATAGTAAATTAATTCCATGTTTCTTTAGTATTTTGTTTAATGAGATCATTTTTGCAGTATTGTTTTTTATAGTGTTACGATATGTGTAATGTATGTATTTTATGAAAGGGAGATTTGACCAGCTGGTAGTAATGAGCTATGACCGACTGAGATGGAGCATAGTTGCTGTCAGGTGCAAAGTCATTCTGTAGAACACCCTCAGCTGTATGGTGGAGGGTGAGGGCTGATTTATTTCTCATGCATTCACTCTAACAAAGCAGATGCATTAGCACTTTAAACTGGATCTCACTGAAGAATAAAGGGTCTCCAGTTGCTGAATCGTCTATTACATCAAGACTGAGTCTGAGTGCTGCATGCATGAGTGAAACGTCGTTATTTTTTTTTCTCCAAACATCCAGAAAGTCCAGTGAAAATTCTCCAGTGCCAGCTCTGGCTCACTCAGCCTGCCCGCTGCAGAAGTGAATGAGTGCGAATGAGTCGGCTCCATAAAAGTCTCCATTAAGCAGAAGTGGTGGCGCATGTTCACACTAATGTGAAGCTGGGAGCAGCTTCACGTAGCTCCCCAAGCTTGCAGTCATAAAAAGAAGCGTTTATGACCTTTAATTAATAGGCTGTAAAGATGATGAGTGTTTATAGTGCACAGCTTGCACTAGAAGTGTGTTGCTAAGAGTTCTGCCACACCCTATTAACACTGACACCTATTTGATCTGCAATTCTATTTTGTTATGCATTGGAAAAAAACTGTTATGAGTAACAGTGCAGAATGAGCGAGAATAGCTCCCTGTTTAACTCCTCCACGTGTGTGTGTGTTGTCTCATAATTGCAAAGCTAATCTTTGTTCACAACAGAAAGAGAGGAGTGCTTCTAGCTTCATATCCCATCTGAGTGTGTGCTTTTTCCTCATGGGGACTTCAGTCTGACGTGTGAAGTGTAGAAGTGCTTCTGTATATGACCCGTGACCCGATATAGATTTGTGTTTACCAAAGCAATATTTAAACTTAATATTTTAACAATACACATACCAAACCACAGCTGAAATCAGTCCACTGAGTGTAATATGCAACATGATGAATATTAATTCAATCTTTAAATTAAATGTTTCAAGGTAACATCTAATATAGCCAAGCAAGCCACTCACACACATACATACACACATTTAGTTTATTTCTTTCCTGTAATATACTGGATTCATGGTTAACCGTTCCATATGTATCCTTCTGTGTATGACTGTAGATTGATAAACTGATTGACTGATTGATTGATTCATTGCTTGATGGATAGATAGAACTCTCCAACAGTGCAGTGAACAGTGATCTAAACATGACAAAGCTTTTGACGTGGCCCCCAAAATTCCCCAGATTTCGATTAAATCTAGCTTCTGTGGGATGTGCTGGACAAAGCCCTATCTTACAATTTACAGGACTTAAATGATCTGCTGCTGATGTCTTGGTGCCAAATAAAACAGGGCATCTTCAGAGGTTTTGTTCCTTCCCAACAGGAAGAAAACCTACACAAAATCAGGCAGGTTAAAATGTTTTAGCTGATTGATTTAGATAGATAGATGGAAGGGTGGGTAAACTAGACAGACAGAGACAGATAGCTACATATAGTGGTGTTTGCATGTTTGTGAACCCTTTAGTATTAGTTTGTATTTCTGCATAAATTTGACCTAAAACATAACCAGATTTACAGAAATTTAAAAGGTACACAGCGAGGACCCACTTAAACAAAAAAAAATACATAAATAAATATAAATATATATAGGATAAACAGTTCATATTGTAAAATTAGGGTCAGGTGTTTTCAATCAATGCGATGACAATCACTTGTGAATGGACACTGAGATTTCTGATGCTGTCAGAACTGTCGCTGAATCTGGAACAAAACCACCTCTGTACTGTTTAGTCTCCAATACACAGTCGGAGGGACTGAAGAAATTCAAAAAGAAAAATGTCAAGACATCTGTCCGTGAACTGAATGTCAAGAGGATGTGAGTCATGCAGGATGAAACTGACTCAATGCACACAAGTTGTTCTATCAATCGTGGTTAAAGAAGACCAAAGTTAATGTTTTGGAATATATTGGTCAAAGTCCTAACCTCAGTAAATGAATGTCCATGTATAATATTTTTGCCTCATTTCTTTATTTTAGTTCTTTTGGGCCTCAAATAAAAATAAATATTGTTTTAGGTCATAGTTATGCAGAAATATATACGATTAAAAAGTGGCTCGCAAATATCTAAGCACCATTCGAAAATAAAACTTTTTTTAACTGGATGGAAATTTCACGATTACAGTAGCAGTACTATAAACAGTATCTATTTGCACAGAGATATATTGTAGACCTTGTACCATTTTCATTAGACAAATGTTCAGTTGGTATTTGCTAGTTTGCTCATATGTATATAGAGAAACAGATGGACTGTAGCCTGTAATTGTAGAACTACAAGTAAAGTAGGTCAGATTTCACAGACGTGTGGTAAGCATAATCTTGGAATAAGTAGACTTTTTTTGGTCTAGGACAAGGGCGTAGGGGTTATCTAAGTATGAGAAGCTGACATTAACAGTCAAAATAACCACAGTCTGTGTCATTTACAGGGAATATTTTTTATTAAAAAAGAATTCTTTCTTCACCGTGGAACATACTACTGCCAGGAATACTATTTTGTATAGAGTTCCGTTTCATTATGTATTATACAGTATAACAGTTTGCCATTTCAAACCCAACCATACTGACTGTTACTTACATTTTGTTTAAGATGTGCACTGCATAAAGGACTGTGTGTGTGTGCGTGCATGTGTGTGTGTGTGTGTGCATGCGTGTGTGTGTGTGTGTGTAAGTGTCCATCTGTGTGCAATGCTATGCGGATAAATATTGTTGGAGTGAGGCTCTCTAGACGAGCGCACAGAGTTATCCTTGGCTGACAGTTTTCTTTGTCTGAGACTTGATTCATCATAGGGAACCAAATCCATACCACACTTTACTCTGAAATCAATTTCCATTTCCTCGTTATGCCTCATGCTGGATCTGCATGTGAGCTCAATTTAGCTAGACATAGCTCTTAATCTCACTGCGTATTTGAACGAAGACGCTTCCCCTCTGTCGTGTGTTTGGAAAAGCCTTACTTCAGTCTGCTGGAGAAACAATTGCTTCCAACTGTATGTGCTCTGCTGCTTGGACTACACGCCATCCATTGCTTGTAAATGAGCAACTGTGTCTTAATTAGCTAGCAGATGTTAGCTTGCATTAACAGCATTAAGATAGATGGAATAAAAAAAGCCCTAGTGCACAAACACACTGGAAACACACTCGCATGAACAGCATCGTGCCACTTTGCCCTAGAGCTTGTCTCTGTGTAATGAAAGTATTGATTTTATTCTCGTTGAGTGCAATACCTGTTGGGGATTCAGCTGAAACTTTGCGTTTTTCTCAACAGGGAAACGGAGTATAAAGGACTACAGCTGTCGTTAGACCAAGCAGCATCCAACAAACCATCATTCACCTACAGCAGCCCTTCCAACACCGTCAGCGACAACAGAAAGGCTAACAAGAGCAGGGTGTCCCGCTCCAAACCCAAAACACGGCTCTCACCCTACTCTCATGTGAGTGTGTTTATTAGTTCAGTACTATATAATTCCACTTTATAGTATATTCTTCAACCAGCCAGTATCACACCCATTTTATGATTTCATTAATCAAACTACAAGCATGAGTCAGTTGATTAATCAGTTGTGTGTGGGTGTTTTGGCCATTGTGTTGGATTTACCAGCCTTTTTTCTCATCACAGTATTTTTCAGAATTTGAGAATATGCTGATTTATAAAACCAAGCCAGACTCACTGTCACGGCACCTATGCTTTGAAACTCATGAACATTAAGTATCTGCCTCCACTCTTTATTATCTTCTTTTCAAACTGTTTTACAAACCTAACTACCTTTCCTCAGTACTTCCACTCTCCCATGCTGACCTAAGTGTGTTTCTCCCTCCTCTATTTAAAGTGACCTTGAGTATTAGAAAGGTGCTATATAAATGCAACTTTATTATTATTATGATAATTATTATTATAATTGTTGTTGCTCCCAAAGGCTATGTGGTAAGTGTAAAGTGTATTCCCTTTACCATTACACTCAAATAATAAATGAACACACAATCACAACCCAAAGTGATTTTCACTTCACTGTGTCCAAACCACTCAAAATCCAAAAATAATAATAATAAATTATTTCAATTTGCTGTCAAGCATGTTGCTTCATTACATGATCTTTCATCACATTTTCTTTACTCTGTATAAAAATGAGTTTACTTATCAAGACTCAGTAAACCTGTTTTGATTGACTTATGAACTTTTGAACATTTTGAACTTATCATTTTTGGGAAGTACTCAGTATGTGTACTGACATTTACATGTCAGCAAGACATGAATGTCAGCACACATTATTTTGGAGGGGTTTGGTGGGGTACAAAGCCGTGCTTTCAGAATGTGCTGATGGATGTGTGTTTTGTGCAGTATCCAGGCTTCCAGGCTGAACGCTCTGAGTCTGATCAGGATAGCAGTCCATGGGGTGGGAGTCCTCTGACTGACTCCGCCTCTCCTCAGCTGTTAGAGCAGAACGAAAGCATGGATGCCTCCTGCGTATACCGGCAGTTCCCAGAGCCCCGCCAGCTGTGCTACAGCCTCCCTCTCTCTGATGAGCACCACACTTCCAGCGAGCATCAAAGCCATGGCCATACACAGGCCTGTGAGCGGGGCCGCTGTGAGGCCGGCAGGTATTTCCTGGGAACAGCTCAGACTGGTCGGGAGGCGTGGTGGGGCACCGGTCGCTCACTCCTCCCTCAACCTAAATCACCGCTTGAGAATGGAGATGGATACGAAGGTGCAATGCCTCACATCACCTCCATTCACAGCCTGCATGGTAAGTATCTCTTTAAAACATTCATTTAAATTTATAGTCTAGTATGGTCTAGTAGTCTAGTGCTTATATAACATTATTAATGCAAAACAAATTGATTCAAATTAGGTTTGTGCAAGATTGACAAAAATTCTATCTAAATATTTTCTGGGATTTTATTAATAACAATCATTAGTCAATATTTTAGTAGTGTATGTCTTCAAAGTATTAAATACTTGTTTGAACCCAACTTTCTCAACTACCTGAAATGGCACAGTATCTTTTACAATGTAACTGGTGACAGTATGTTATGTCTTGCCATATGTTGCTTTTCTTGTTGCATGGCACTTTTAGCAGAATAGGTTTTGCTGAATACGTTTTTATGCTGGTACCTTGACTGGTTTAGTTTATCATGGACAGCTAACTGCCAAAGTTTGTCATAGTTTTCATATTCTGCATGGTGGTTAGTTTGCAGATGGTAAAATAAGTTAGTTGTCGAGTTGTCTTCATTGGCAACAGATGTACGACATAGTTTGCAGATTGCTGTTTTTTGGGCAATATCCATCTTTTCAAAGCCAAACCACACCCATACGAGCGAGGATTATATGGTATGACTTGCACTGCAAGGCCAGTGGTGTCTGTTTATTCAGACCAGTGCTTTTAGGTAGAAAAAATGGTTTGTGGAGCTAGCATGCATGCATACAGTGCACATGTGCAGTAGTCTATCCTGACTATGCACATATCACAGTGAATACGTGAACTGTTAAGGCGTGTTTTTGACGTACGTGTACGTGTGACACACTCGATAATGTCAGCTCGCAAAATAAATTAAAACAACAATTGAGACATTATCATAGGTGACAGATATAACACACCCCTAATTAAAAATAGTTTTTATTTTATGTTTTATATCATTTATCATATTATTTAGTTCACATGAAATATTTTTTTGTAAAACCTGATTACTTATTTAGGTGTTTTTCTATTTATTTCTATTATTTGGTATGTGTAGAATTTCTGTTCTTTTTTTAAATTATTATTTTAATTTAGACACAGAGGTCACCACCACAGGCACCCCGCATCGAGCAGTCCATTCTGGTCAGGTCAAGCATCAAGTGCATACATAGTTGGCTCTGTCTAAGAGAGAGAAGACTGATCAGTCTACAGTGCTGCAACGACTGATACCCAACCTTGTGATGATGTGGTTTACCATCCATGACATGCTTATGTCTGTGCTCTGAATTCTCTGTACATAGGGATCAGAGTCCCTGTGACCTTGACCAGAAAATTAGGGACAAGTAGAAAGAATAATGTTTCAAATGTTTTCTCTGGTATTCTGATTTCCCCCTACATTTAAAAAATGTGACCAGAGCTGACCTTTTGACACCCAGTGTTTTCAGATATTCTCGTTTGTTCTTGTGTTTAGCACAGTGTTTTTAATACATTTAAGACATTTACATGGGCTATAGACCCTTTGCGACCCATACTAGGATACAGTGTTTACTGAAAAAGAAAGAATCAATTTTGATTACTTGAATGCTCATGCTTGCAGTGAGAGGCCACTGGGATGAGGACAGCACGGTCAGTTCACCAGATGCTGGTTCAGCTAGTGACTCAGGCGACCGGTATAGGATCGAGCACTTCCGCTCAAGCCCACAGGAGCCCAGCAAGATTGAGACCCTGATCCGGGCCACACAGCAGATGATCAAAGAAGAAGAGAGTCGATTACAACTGAGGAAAAGAGGATCAGAGGTGTCACCAACGCTAGGGCCTGCTAATGTTCTCGTAAAAAGTCATGGCTCTTGTTTCAGCAGTGAGTTTGCTCAGTCAGCCCTGCAGAGCGCCATTTGTCGTGGCCCAGCTCAGGTGGTCAGTCCTGCTCCCAGTCCCGCTCCTCTGTCACGTCTCAGTAGCCCAGGCTCTGAGCGGTTGGCCAAAGCCAAAGACTTCTTACAGACTGAGCTGGCATCTCCTCAGCACCAGCAGCAGTTGAACCTCACCAGTTCCTGTGCTATTTCCCCAACTCCTGCACTCTACCCCTCACATCCACGGCAGTACTTGGATAAACACACTGCCTATTCGCTTAGTGGCTACTCCCTGGAGCACCTCTATGAGGCGGACAGCTTCAGAGGATACGCGCTGGGATGCACAGGCACCTCCCACTACGACATGACCTCCCACCTGCGCATGCAGGCCGAGCAAACCACCAGCCATAAAGGGACATCGGTTATCATCTCCAATGGCAGCTGACGCTCAGACCTCCATTGCCAGCATCTCTGCGCCCCGAAGGGACAAGAAGCTAAATAGCTTTGTTTTGTTTGTCTATTTTAATATTTTCCTTTTACGTTGCTGTAGAAGGATCCTAGATATTTGGGAATATAATAATTAATTGATATTAAGGAAAATTAATTCATGCAGTCAAATGAAAGAAGGTTTGATGCAGACTGTCCAATTTGTTGAATCAGTAGTCGAAATTGTAGACTGTTTTACAAAGGGAACGGGTCTATTTCATTTTTAGGACATTTTATTTGAATGACAAATTTAAAATTTTGGTGAGAGGCCCAGGTTCCAGTCTCTGTGCCTTCCAGTAAGGTCAGGTGTCACATGCAGACAATAGCTGTATCTCAGGGGTCAATTGTGGCCCCTGCCCAGAATCCATCCAAGACATGCTTTACATCTGCACTGGGGCCCTAACTAGGAAAAAGCAGGACAAAGAAGGGACAAAAAAATACATGATATTTAACATATAATAATAAATTACTTAAGATTATCTTAATTAAATGTCAGTACACCAAATGTGTCTATGAAATCAAATTAACCTTCCCAGTTCCATAGTCATTCTCCGTAAGAAATGCAAATTGAAAAATGCTTTGAATTCTTTGGAAAGGTGATGACACAGTTTTTTTTTTTTACTTTTTTGTCTACACTACTAGCAACAAAATTGACAAAAAAAGTAAAAACTGCCAAATTGTGCCCAAAATATTTTGTGTGGCCACTTTTTTTCCAGTACTGCCTTATCTCACTTGGGCATGTTGCCACTGGAATCTTCTTTCACGCCTCCATGATGAAATTACAGAGCTGGTGGATGTTAGAGACCTTGTACTCCTCCACCTTCTGTTTGAGAGTGCCTAACAGATGCTCAAATAAGGTTTAAATCTGGAGACATGCTTGACCTTTACCCTCAGTTTCTTTAGCAAGGCAGTGGAGGTGTGTTTGTAATTAGCATGTTGGAATACTGCCCTGCACCCCAGTTTCAGAAGGGATCATGCTCTGCTTCAGTATGCCACATTACATGTTGCCATTCATGGTTCCTACACTGAACTGTACCTCCCAACAGCTGGCAGCACTCATGCAGCCCCAACCCATGACATTCCCAACACCATGTGTTACTGTAGGCAAGACACCTGTCTGTGTACTCCTCACCTGGTTGCTGCCACACATGCCTGACACCATGTGAACCAAATAAGTTTATCTTGGTCTCATCAAGCCACAGGACATGGTTCCACTAATTCTTGTCCTCAGTCTGCTTATCTTCAGCAAACTGTTTGTGGGCTTTCTTTAGAAGTGGCTTCCTTCTAGGACGACATCCATGCAGAGCATTTTGATGTAGTCTGCAGAGGATTTCCTTACCACTGATAGGCTGACCCACCACCCCTTTAACCTCTGTAGCAATGCTGGCAGCACTCCTAAATTTGTTTTCAACAGTCAACCTCTGGATACGTTGCTGAGCATGCTGCATCCACTTGATCCTAGACCTCATAACACTAATGAGTCATATGATACCAGGGAAGGAAAATGGCTAATTGGGCACAATTTGGCAATTTCCTCTTAGGGGTGTACTCATGTTTGTTTCCTAAGATTTAGACATTAATGGCTGTGGGTTGAGTTATAGGTTGAAGGTACAGCAAATTTACACTGATTATGTGAGGACTGTACTCACTTTTGTGAGATACTGTATACTACTCGGAAACCTTAAAGAGAAACCATTACACAGTCAAGTGCTGTCAACTGTCTCACTAAAACAGATCAAAACGAAAACCACAGTTTCCCTGAAAAAATGCAGCTGTCAATTTATGCAGTCAGTCACTTCTTGGGAGGGATCCAATCCAAAACCAGTTCGTTGTTTGTCACTGCTCTCCTTTTTTGTTTTTGTTTTTCCAGTCATCTTGATGCATTTGCCACCATTAGATGAATAGATCATTCTGGAATTTCTGATGGCAAGGTAGTCAAATATGCTAACCATGGAGACCCTAGTTCAAGTCTCAGTGGTACGTTTGGCCTGGCCATGTCTAAGTGATCAAGTGGCAATCATCTCTCTGCCTCAGCAACAGTGACCCAATCAAAAAAGGATCACGGGTACAGCAGACATATTGCGCATATCTATGCAGGCAGCTGCCATTAAAGTGGTAGGTGGACACAAGATGAACTTACAACAGTGGATATCTGACTTTTTCCAATACAGTAATTTCTCATTTTTAGGGAAGCCATCCACTAGATGGTTGGAATGGAGGTTATAGTTTAAAATCCTTAATATTGACTGTCATATAATGACTATCAGAGTATTTTTAGATCATTTGTCATACATCCTATTTTGACTAGCAAAAACTGAACCCATGCTCTGAAAATGATTGCAGCTGATCAGTGAACCTCTGACTTTATTAGTGTCTATTTGGGTTATGCAACTGTATGACCTCTGTTTATTTTATTATAGTTTTAATAATGAGGGCACTCTTTATTCAGTTAGCTGAAAGAAAATTGAAGAAAGTGTGTGAATGTTTCTGCCGTTCTGAAATAAATGAATGTGATGTGGTTTAAAGGAGGTAGTTTCAGTACAATGTATCTGATGATGTAGGGGACAAATCGGATTGAGACAGATGGACAGGCGCAGAGCCTCGGCTCTCAGTCCTCTCAGTTCCAGGCTGCTGAATGGGAGAAACCACCTTGTTTTAAAAGCAGCAGGGTTTTTCCACAGCAAGGAAAATCCTTCTCTAAATTTATTTATGATGTAAATACGCTAAAATATGTTTTGAAGCACAAGTGACAAATGTATTTATTATGTGAATGGAAAGAAATTGTTTTCATTTTGGTTTTAAATATAGTTCCAAACAAACCTGAGTACCGTCTTTCATTTGTACCACGTCTTCAAATGACACAGCTGAAAATAAAATAAATTCGATTTAAAATCAACATATATATATATATATATATATTTATATATATTTATATATATATATATTTATATATATATATATATATGTGTTTGTGTATATATATATATATATGTGATGATCTCGGTCACTTGATGGATCAACGATCTCCACACCTTTTTTCTTTCAATTCGCGAACGTGTCAAGCCATCTTGTTCTTTGTAGACCTCTTCTCCTTTTTCCACCGACTTTTCCAAGCAAAATATGAGAGTTTGGTAATCTTGCCCTCTAATGACGTTTTCGGTTTGATGCGGTCCAAAACTGCCTTGTTCGTCATCATGGCAGTTCATGGTACTCAGCATTTTTCTCCAGCACCATAATTCGAAAGCATCTACTTTTCTCCTCTCAGCTATATATACATATACATATATTCATCCTGAAGTGGAGCTGCAAGCAACTGCATAGTAAATTTGAGATGTCAGCCTGATTCCTGATTTCCTGAATTTCTTTGAGACTTTGAGAGGCCGACTAATAGTCATAAAGGACCTGTGATTCAGGATAGAACAAATTCAAAATGAAATGTCCAAAGAAGATGAGATTTTTTTCTGTGTAGTACTCACATGTCCACACATTTAGTTCCAATGAAGCTCAGACATGCCTCAAAATCACATGTTCAAAACCATTGGTCCATTGACCATTATATTTTTCACAGATACATGTTTGCTCCACCAACTTCCAGAGGCACACAGCTGACAATAAATATTTATTACCTTAGTGTCTGGGGCATCACTGCAGATTTTGAATGCAAAGCAGATGTTTAATGGAAAAAGATAAAGAATATATAGCTGTTAATTTGCGAGCATTAATTTTCTTTAAGTAGAATGATTATGTTCTGAAAATATACAATGCTCACAAAAATGAGGGGTTATTGCATTATTTTAATTAATAATTTAATTATTAAATTATTATCAAATCATTATTTTAATAATATTTTGAGCAGTATCGTTAAGACCATAAGTTTGCAGACACCTTGCCACCCAAAACACGTGCAAAAGTAATAACAGCAAGACATTTACTGTGTTGGATTTCACTGGTGTCCTGTCATTAATGCAAGTGTGTTAACATTACTAGGAAAAACAAATAGCAATGTAACAGTGGAACATTTACAGGTCTATTTTTAAATGTGTTACAACCTATCTAATAATAGTTTAGACAGTGTTTTCCTATAGAATTTCTATATAAACCCTTCCAGGGAAGAATATCCTTTGAGTAGATTTATGTTCTCTCGGTTGTAATTCCCCCCACCACTGAGTTTTCTGATATTCCTCTTGTATACATGTGAGATCTACCAGCCAGTGTTTGCTTAATGGTTTTAATCTATTACAAAGTTCTTCTAGATATACAACACTGTCTTATCCAAAACATGCCTGAATACCAATGGTTAAATTTGCATTGTGTGTTGGATTGCTGTTGAATTCAAACATACTTCATTTTAAACTACTTGGATTTAATTTTTGTTATACATAACCCAACCTTTGCCTACTGAAATTATAACTAAACAATCACTAGAGATTAGTGGGGTTCCATTTTCAAGGTCTCAAGAATTATTTGTTAAACTACTATTGTTATCCTTACATTGAAATCAACTTAGTATTACTTAATGCAAATAGTTAGTACCATAAGTAAAAAAAAACTAAATAATGTATTTTACTTGATTTTGATTTTTAAGAATGGTCCCTTTTTCTAAAAAAAAAGTGGAAAATAGATTAAAAAAGAAAAAAAAAACACATCCCACAATAACAATACGTCAGACTCCATTGCAACTGGAAATGATATAGTGTGTTTGCTCTAATCATTTTTTGGCAAACAATTTGAAAAGATTCAGACCTATCCAATTTAGCTGGAAGTTCAATAAATGTCCCCTGGATATGTGCGGCTGCTTTTTCAAATAAAAGTGCAGATGAAAATCGATACAGAAGGATCTCCAATTAGTCTCGACTAAACTGGGGATCAGATAGGTCAACAAAGAGTGCAGACTTTTCTCCTGAACACTGATAGATGTTTATTGTTTGCTGTAGTGATTTTTGCCAGCCCCATGACATGAGGCCACACTCTTACAGAACACCCATTACAAGGACAGTTTATTTGGGGAAAGGCTTGAGAAAATTTAGACTGGTTATTTTTTACTCTGATCTAGTTTGGCCTGTCTGCTTTTTTCCTCCATATTTTAGCAGCATTGTGACTGGAGCCACAGTAACATGTGTCGCCCTAACAGATGTGTTGCCTGGCAACTGAAAGTAACACAGACGGCATTAACAAATAGGTCTGACCCATCTTCTATCAAAACTGGTTCAGTCAGAACTTTTCATATACAATGTATTTTCCCTCATGTGCCTTTCAATTACTGCATATTAAAATTAAGCACTTTGGTTCAATTTGCTTGAATGCAGCTCCCATTTCACTCTGTTACTCTGTTATTTAACCCTGTGATTTTCAAACTTTTGTCTAGAGCCCTAGAGTTCTAAAGGATGACCCTTTGAAAACCTGGCAAAAAACTCCATTGATCTCATGTAATTTCAGAGAAATTGCTTTCAGGAAAATGTTTGTAATTTGATTCCAAACATCATTTTAATGTAATGCTGTTTATCCAAGTAAGAATATTGTTTATGGTTTTCTATAATCTGAAATTTCGTTATGTATAACTTTAATTACATTTTCAGCAGATATATTTTTTGAAGATCCACACATTGCTTTCCTCACTCTATACTAACTGAAATGATTTAGCTGCAAAAATACCCCCACCACTTTATCCTGGTCAGGGTCAGCGGGTGCAGCTCATTATTTGCAACTGAAAACTAAGTTTCCAACATGACACCTTTTTGTTTTGCAAATACACTGCTCACAAAATTAGGGGATATTTCAAAATGAAATATAACCTAATTAAATATCTCGTAACTTACATATTTACATACTTCAACAACCCCCCCCCTCCCCCCAACCTGAAACAAGAAAATGGTGTTATCTGGCAATACATATTGTTGTTAAGTTAAATAAAATGTATTATAATAGTAATTATTAGTATTACAAGTAATAGTATTAGTATTAGTTTGAACGGTTTTGTCAGTTGCACCAAAAAATGTATACAAATTTTAGAATGGCAATTGTTCACCCTGCTCACTCAAAATATTGGCATTGACCATTAAAAAAACCCATATCGAGTTTGTCCCTGCATAATGCTTTTTTACAATAATCTTCATAATAAACTTTGTTAGTTTTTTCCCCCAAAAGTGGTTTCCTGGCTACGACTGGGTCAACTTGGCTTCCTGACCGAGCTACCAGATGTTGCTATTGCTAAAGTGTAAGATGAGGGCACTGTAGCCTATATAGAATACTTTTAGTCATTTTTTAATACTGCAAGCAAAGGTTTTTTGTATTCTAATAATGAGACTAAGAAATAAGTATATATGGTCATTATACCATTGATAAAACAATGGCATACCTAAACTAATGCTGGTCAAAGAATTAAATTCACAGTACTGTATATAATTATTTAAATGTATTAAGCATTACAAAGTATGGTGCTTAGGTGGCAGTGACCTGGTTTTGCATCTCAGTGGTGGATTCCATCAGGTCTCCCATACAAGCATGATTGACTGTGTCTGAGGTAGTGAAGACTGGTTGAGAATCATGCCTCGGCATTTCAAAAAGGCTAAAATCCTTAACATCCCCCATCCACGTGACTCTGCCCAGGACAACTAAGTGATAATTCACCTTTCTGACAGTTATTTATTATAAGGCAATCTCAGCTGCTTCCTCCCATAGATCCCCTGTGTCCCTAGTTGGGCCTCGTTCCACTGCTTTATTTATATCCATAGACTGTGCTTTGGTACTTACACACTTGTGATGAAATCATTCATTATATGATTTAGCTCCTTTTGGATTGTTCAGATCCTTAAATATGTAGTACACACCATACCAACAGCTGTTCCCAGTATTGTAAGAACAGGAAATCTTACTGACCTGAGGAATTGTGTACAGGGAGCCTCAATAATCCCTTCAGCAAAAGTTTTGTCTGAACTGTGTAATGCTAAAATTGGATTGCCTCAAATGCTTGTAATTTGTTTCATCTACACATTGTGTTAAATATAACTTGATCTACAGTACCTGTGTGACTATAGGAATAGGACTGTTACCTCTAGCTTTCTAGATACCAAATAAGCCTTAATTCTCAGAATGTGGGTCCCGGTATTTAGGGCAACAAGTGCATTAAGAACCAAAACTGTAAGCCAAGAAGTAGTATATATAGTCAGTGTGTTTTTGGTGATCACAGGGCTAAAATAATCTAGAGCATTGTGTTAATGATTTAACTTTCTGGCAGATATTTCTTATTTTGTCAGCAGTAGCACAAATGTCTGGGTAGCTCAGCTTACTTAGGGTAGATAGCATGATATTAAAAGCTCAAGTGTTGGCAGTGCTTCTGTTTTTGAGCCAGTAAGCATAAGATACAGTTACTGTCATTAGAATAAAGCGCAAACTGTATGAAATGCTTTTACATTTATTTTAAATTATGTACTAGGATTTTATGATAAAGGAATAGCACAGTTCAGGAGGAAAATTGTTAGACATTGAAGGACACTGACAATTGTCATTGAAAAATGGAAACAGCCTTGTGTATGAAACAAGTCATTTAACTTCAGGGACCTAACATAAAAGAGTAGACCAAATAAAACTAAGACTGGATCTCCATTTTGTCACTAAATACAAAAGAGAATTAATGAAATATATTAAATGTTCCCCAAAAACGAACTGATCTCCATACTTCTCCCTCTACAGTGCTATTATTAAGATCATTAAACGATTTACAGAATCAGGAAGAATGTCAGTATATTGTGCAAGCCCAAACTAAGTGCCATGATCGATCAGATGACACTGTGTCAAGAACTGCAACAAGAATTTAAACTTCTGTAATGGTAGAATTAATGCAGATTTTAGATTTTAGAGCAATATATGCTGCCTTCACGAAAACACATTTTCCAAGCGTCAATACATGTTTTCAGAAAGACAATGCAAAACCATATGCTGAACCCATTACAAACCATGGTTCTGTGCATGCAGTCCTGACATGTCTCTAATAGAGAATGTGTGGATAAGTCTAAAACAATGACAACCCCATACTGTTGATCTTAAACTATTTTTTTTTTTTTTTTTTGCAGAAAGAATAGTACAAAATAACACCTGAAACACTAAATCACTATATGCTTCCAGTGAAAAGGGCAATATTATATAGTGGTAAATAGTTTACTGTTGTAACTTTTTTTGGAATGTATTGCAGGTCTGAAATGCAAGAATGGATGTTTATTAACAAATAAAATGAAAGTCACCAAACAAATGTTTACATTGTCTGCAAGTAAATTTTTGCATTCGGTTCCCTTTTGTGGCCTTTATTTTCAAATACAAACAAGCAAAATGTTTATATCATGTATTTCTATGGGATTTGTTTGCAATGAGTGCTTAAAGGGTAACAAAAATGTTTAAATACCAATTCTCTAAACCATCAGATTATCAGCCTTTCCACTTTAAATATTTTGGGATTTAATGTCAAGATGCAAGGCAGAAAATGTCTTGATTACAACTGTACAATATGCCTAAAGGCATAAAATATGTTGGTTTGAGCTCACTAGATTTTGTTCCAATGGAATTTGTTTTCCAGGTTTGTGCTACCATTGGAGCACATTTGGAAAATAAACAATTCACATAAAGATTGGCTTTGGCCAGTAACATCTGGTGAGATTAAGAATGTTGTCAAGTGCAAATATATTTGTTATTATAAAAATCCAGGCAGCTTGTTGTTCTTTTCAGTCACTTTGGTACGATGCACATCGTCCTGCTACTATTGCCTTTCAGTCGTGCACTCTCAATCAAACTTTCTTACTGAACGAAGCAGGAGATTGTAATCTTGAAGAAGGAAATTGGTGCTGTTTTGAGCTGCTTCCATTACAGGTCTGTGGGAGAGGCAGCAGTGCGGATCAGTAGTGTGTTAACATTCTCACTACCAGGCCTGAACTCTTTTCCTCTTTCTCACCTCTGCTTGAAAAACTGTGATTGAGGTGAATTTCAATCCCAGTCCACGCTCAGTCACCCATAACACAAGTCTGTAATCATTTACAGATACGTTTATAACTGGAGCCCTGCAGTGCCTCCGAAGACCAGCTTAGGTCAGTATTTTTTTGTTTTGTTTTATTCTCTTTTGCCTCAAAGGATCAGTGTTGTACTTTAGCTGTTTAATTGCATATATTAATATAAAACAAAATCTATGGATTACCAACATATATTTCCAAAACATGGGTATTCATTTTATTTATTTTTTAGCTGTCTTACAGCTATAAATCAAATACGTTTACCTGGAATTAAACTTTTTCTCAAACACTTCTAATGTATATTTGTAAGTTGATGTTTTAATTTCTTTTTTTTACTTTCACTAACCCCTTTGTAATTTTATTAGTTAATATAATAAACACAAAGAAATCATTACCATGAAACCAAGTAGCTGAGAAACTTTCCTTGTATAACTTTTTCCTTTTCATTTTGTGTAAAAAAGATGATTTATTTATTTAGTTACTTACTTATTTATTTCCAGTCTTAACTCTATGAAACAAATAAGCTAAAGTAGAATGAAAGGATAGCAGTAATAATATGAAATGAAACAAAAACATTTTTAAAAAGTATTTTTTCAAAGTATTTTCAACAAATTTATTTCTTTTGCTGACTACATTGTAATATTTATTAGTTAATAGAATTGTTGATCGATTTGTCAAAGCAAAGCAAAGCATTAATATGACATGAAATCAAACAGCTGAGAAAATGTTCTTTGTTTGTGTTATGTGCTCAGTAGGAATACGTGTTGTGACTATAAACTCAACACAGTGATGTAAGAAACAGTGATGCCTCTCACGGCTCTATGTTTTGACTTGTAGACATGCAAACATGAATTGGCAAGAACACAGTATGACCACACTGAAGGTGCACAGTTCTGTACTGTACCTAATGGAAGACAAGAAGGTGCAAATTCAGATTAGTTAAGGTCATATTGTTTATTAGCAGGATTTAAAAAACAGAGCCCAGCCTTTCCTCTGTGCTGCTCAGTCTAGACAGATGATTTCACTTTTTCACACCAAACCCTATGTCTCACACATTCTGAATTGTAAATGTGTCAGCTTATGTTGTGTTATGGCACTTAGTCATACTTGTGCACTGGTGCCCTTGTACTTGGGTATGTGTGGTTTGTGCATAAGGTGTATTTTTCTGTTTATTTTGAGTAATTGACTTGTGTATTTGATTTGTATAATGCTGCATTTTGTCCCTTCAGTGCCCAAATTTACATATGAGAATCAATAAAATACTCTTTTTTTATCCCTCTATTTATCTATATTTTTATCTATAGCTGCAGTACATATCTGTAGTGGCTTAGCGGCTGAGGTATTAGGCTGTGAGCCTGAAGGTCCAGGGTTTATGTCCCACCTCTGCCACTGTTCAGTCATTGAGCAAGGCACTTAACCCACAAATGCTTGGTTTGTAAAAGAGTATCAATTGTATGTTGCTTTGGAAAAGGATGTCTGCTTAATCTATCAGTTATTCTTCTCTAAATAATTTTCCATTATCAACTAACCCCATTTCAATTGCTATCTACAAAGGCAGGGTTAAAATCATGAAGCCTAAACAATATTTACTTTTTACCTGATTTTTCATGTGCATACATATAAATGATAAGAATATAATTCATAAACCAATCAGCATGAAAGACTTAAGTAGCAACATACAACAAACAAAACGCACTATACTAAAACCATTGTTTTCTTTTCTCAAAATTTGCCTGGTTATACAACCCCTGGCAATAATTATGGAATCACCAGTCTCTGAGGATGTTCCTTCAGTTGTTTAATTTTGTAGAAAGAAAGCAGATCACAGACATGACAAAAAACTTAAGGCATTTGAAATGGCAACTTTCTGGCTTTAAGAAACACTAAAAGAAATCAAGAAAAATAATTGTGATTGCCAGTAACAGATTTTTAGAACATGCACAGGGAATAAATTATGGAATCACTCAATTCTGAGGAAAAGATTATGGAATCATGATAAACAAACAAACAAAATAACACATCACTGGTACTTTGTTGCACCACCTCTGGCTTTTATAACTGCTTGCAGTCTCTGAGGCATTGATTTAATGAGTGACAAACAGTACTGTTCATCAACCTGGCTCCAGCTTTCTCTGTTTGCTGTTGCCAGATCAGCTTTGCAGGTTGGAGCCTTGTCATGGACCATTTTCTTTAACAGATTTTCAATTGGATTGAGATCCAGACTGTTTGCAGGCCATGACATTGACCTTATGTGTCTTTCTTCAAGGAATGTTTTCAGTTTTGTTCTAGGGCAAGATGCATTATCATCTTGAAAAATGATTTCATCATCCCCAAACATCCTTTCGATAGATGAGATAATAAAAGTGTCTAAAATGTAAACCTGTGCATTTATTGAAGATGTAATGACAGCCATCTCCCCAGTGCCTTTACCTGACATGCAGCCCGATATCATCAATGGCTGTGGAAATTTGTAACATGATGATGATTTACCCTCTTTAAAGGGTTTGATAATTTTCTCCTTTGTTTCAATTGACATCTCTGGTGTTGAGCCATGATTCATGTCAGTGCTTGTTTCAACAGCTCTCCAAGATGTGATCACTCCTTTTTACCTGCATACTAACAAGCAGATTTAATCTAATGAAGGTGTTAGTGTTTGTGATGAAAATTTGCAGGGTGATTCCATATTTTTTTTCAGAATTGAGTGATTCCATAATTTATTCCCAGTGCTTGTTCTAAAAATCTAACTGTTACTGGCTGCCACAATTATTTTTCTTGATTTCTTTTAGTGTTTCTTAAAGCCAGAAAGTTGCCATTTTGCATGCCTTTAGTTTTTTGTCATGTATGTATGTTGCATCTGCTTGCCACCAAAATGAGATGCAATCTGTTGGAGCAATGCTTTGATGATTTCTGCCATCCAAGTGGTCAGCCTAACTCCAAAGCCACAGGAAAAGCCAATGCAGCAAAGGTAGGCAAACATTTTATTAATTACAATCACTTGAGTAAATCCTTCTCAAATATAACATTCCCTCCTCAATATGTCTTTATATTCAAGTTGCACATTTGTTTTGTTTTTATGAGCAAAAATGTATTTGTGCACCATTCAGATTAAGGAAATTATTTGCATATAATTTAAATTTCCACTGTATGTTGCTGTTTGAATATTGTGTGTGAATAGTGCATAAAATAATGTGTGTATAAGATCATTTAATTTAAAGTTTCAGCACTGGGGATGATCCTCTGACCATTTTCTACTCCAACAAACAGTCAGTTATGTCTTCATACGGTGGCCATCCCCAAAACATTCTTTAACATTTAAAAATATGATTAGCAAAATTAAATATTCATATCATTCTAAGCATGAACTCTCCACACCAAAAGCCAGTTTTTAACAAAACCCAGCATTACACAGCACAATTATAACCAGTGTGGTTTTGTTTCTATATTTGCAGCAGCTCTGCTATACTTCAATATCTCAGTTTCAAATTTTAGTAAATGTTTTAGGTTTATAGTATAGTATAAACGTATACTCTGATACTACTACTGATACTGAAATAAAAAGTAAAATGTTTTATCAGGTGTTCTGTGTAGCACTGCAACTGCAACTTATATGGTACTCTGCATTAAACATGAATTTCATGACTGTCAGTTTGAGATATTGTTTCACCCAGTTGTCAGACTGAAGCTGGACATTTCATACAAATTAACCTTTGTGTGTTCAAGACTGTGTGTTCTTCTAAATTTGTGATGGTGAAACCATGCTGAGAAACATACCACACAGATGTGGGCTGTTCTCTTATGCTGATGGATTGATTGTCTTAAGACTCCATATGGGGAATCACATAGATTTTTAAAGCCTTTTTAAGTCTATTGAGCTTAAAAACCGGTGTCTAAATAGTTGTTTGTCTGACTCTATGTATATGAATGCTGATGTGGGACAAGTTAAACATAACCGAAGAAAAATGTTACATTTTATACCCTCAAAATATAAACATGTGTGCTTAAACGTGATTTTACCCTTAATGTTCCAAACCTTGATGCCAACTACACTCAATATTCAAATTTCCACAGAATGACAAGTTCCCCAGTAATTTTCTGAAAGCCTTGCACCAGGTGGTTGCTATGGAAACATGTACATCACATTGCTGTGCTAGGCTGTATCAGAAAGTGTTCTGCTCTGCAACCTTTCCAGCATGTCAGTTCAGTAATATACATTTATGGATAAATGCTAGAAAGTACTCGTTTAATGCTCCATATGAAGTAATAACTATATAAATGTATGCTTACAGGCTGTTTAATGCGCTCTAAATACAATATATAACACTATTAATTACATGATGCCTGACCCCAAATATTCTTAATATTGCCAAATATGAGCAATGATAACCTTGAGCAATAACAAAATTCCACTCATTTTAATATAGCATTAATGTTTAGTTTCTTAGTTTCTCATTTAAAACATCCACTTTTGCACAAAAATATATATTTTACACTCTCTCGCAAGTTCATGACACTTATTTTGATTGTGCTATCCTTTACTCCTGCTATTTCCCTCCAAAGCAACAGTTGTTCTAAATAAAGACCATACAGCTTTCCTGTGTTGCACTTGTGCTACAGTGCTTTTGTCTCATGAATACATTGTGTGTGTGTGTGTGTGTGTATGTGTATGTGTGTGTGTGTGTGTGTGTGTGTGGTGTCTTAAATGCTCTTTTTACAGTCCCATTAATCCCTCTGTTCAGAATTTCACGCACGACTTCGGAACAGCTTGAGCTTGGGTGTTATTTTCACAACCTTTTCTCTTTAATGCTGGCTGATCCTGAAACAGAATACCTTCCTCCTTTTCTTACAATGTGTGTCACTATGTTTTCTCAAGGCAGAGCAGTCTTATCTGTCTCACATGCTGATCGCACCAAAATCACGCTCACGTCTGACAGTGCAGGCAGAGTGTCGCCTTCATTAGCCTTTGTAGATGTGGTGGACACGGTGTTAGAGAAGATCGTTTGTGTGAATGTGATCGGAATCATGTACAATTTATGTCATGCAAATTTCTGTGCAAACATGTTAATTTATGCATCTCAAATACTTTTGTAGCCAAGACTTTGAAAGGCCACTCTGTATAAAATGTCAGATGGTGTTTCAGTTGTTTATGGTCTAATTACAACAAATTGAAACTGACATGGCTTATTCATCATGTCACTGCACACTAATTAAACACTGCTGTTATAGTTGGTTGATGGGTATAAAGGCATCAATTATGACATTGATAACATGCTATTTTACGACTCTTTGAAAGTGTTGTCATCTGGCATGGCTGTTAAAGTTGAGCTTGGGTGAGGCTTGACTGCCAACTTCCTCATGGTGAGAGATCACATGTTAATTACTATGACCCAGACCCAGGTTTGATTTCAGTCAGAGCTATGTGGGTTCAGCATTGTGTTGCAGAGACGGCACAGAGTGTGACAGACAGAAAAAGAAAAGTCACCTTTTAAATCCTTGCCCTGGGGGAAAGCAGTTCAAAACATGACAGGAAACGGAAAAAAAACATGATCAGGTCAAGCTATTTTCAAAGCAAATTAATGTTAGCGCTCCGGGGTTGTACAAAGTTCATTTCATATGGATGACAGGCACGGCAAATGTTGGCTCAGACATCAAGATGATTGTCTCCTCTTTTAATTGTATTGGTCTCTGTTCTGTAATGTTTTAATTAAAAGAGAAGTGTATGGGCATCCGTGATGAGGTGCTTCACAGAGATAATATAATGAAGTTCACTAAAAAAAAAAAAAAAAAAGAGGGAAGGCAAAACTTCAGGTCAGAGGTCTGAGTATCAGGGTGGATGAATGCTGAATGTGAAACACTGCTCCTGTCTTTTAAACCCCCCGTCATTTTCAGTTAAACAAAACCACCTTGTTACATGCACTGATGGTGCAGTGGTTAGCATGGGTAGTGTCCCAGCCTAGATACTTGCCTTTGTGAAGTTTGTATATTCTCCTATGAAGGTTTCCTTTGGGCAATTTGATATTTCTCCCACAGTTCATTGACACGTTAGGTCAACTGACATCTTTAAAGTAATCTGGTGTGAGTAATTGTAGACTTATTCACTTGTGCCCTGCCCAGGGTTGGTTCCTGCCTTCCTCCGGACCTGTGCCCCCATTTGACCTTGAAGTGGATTAAACAGATAAAAATGAATGAATTAAAACTAAGTTACTGATTTTTAATTGCTAATTTACACATTAAGGCCAGAGGTTTGTGGACACCTGAACATGAAATATAGCCATATACCATTTGTCAGTCTCCCAGTTGGTGAAGCATGATAAAGACATGCAAACTCCACACAGGTGGAGTCTGTGGGTGGGATTAAACCAAGGATGCCAGAGCTGTGAGGCGACTGAGCTACCAACTGCCCCCACCACATCACCCACAATGCTAATAGTAAACAACAAAAACAGTCTTAGATTCACCAGGACTGTTCTTTTGCCTTTATTGTTTATTCAGCCATGCAAGGATGGACACTACAAATCGTGTACTATGCCAAAAATATTGAGCAGGTTTTGGTAGTCAGGTGCATCTTGGAAAGACAGAGCATTTATACTTGTTTAATATGTGGGTACATATAACACTTCTCAAATCTCCTCATGAATTTTTGAGCAACCAGATTTAAACTGGATATGAGTGAATGTTTTTACATGAGATAATCTAACAGATGCATAAAATCTGATTTTGTCAGTAATCTGACCGCAGGTTTACATGCACTTGGGCAATCAGAAAATATGAAACCTTTATGTGTAAAACGTATATGATTCAGACTGTAATTTGATTTTTACTTTGCAACCAGCCAACAATCTTAGAGAAGGATGGAACGTAAGCTACAAACCTCTTGCTGCATCATTTTGAATACATGGACCTACTTTCCCAGCAAATACAAATCTTGTTTACCCATCAATAGACTCATTTTTATCACTTCTAATAGTATGCAGTGCTACCATCATTACAGCTTTAACTATGTTGTTGATTTTTATGCACAATGTAGTTCAGCACTTGAATGAGTTGTGTAAGCCTGCATTTTCTTACTTTTTCCACAATATCAGCACTTACTGGCAGCACTAGCTAATATAAAAAAAAAACTTGTTAGAAAGGTTACATTGAATGACTTTACCATGTTGAAAGTCAGTAAGCATAAATTAATATTCTGCTATCACCGTTTGTCATAAAAAATTGCATTGCATCGAATTGTATTGTAAGAATTGGCTGAATTTTCTCAATCCAGTTACGCAATGTCCCCTCACCAGCAAATAATACTCAAATGAGTAGACCACTTTTGGAACAATGTGGATATGCCCTAGAGTCCTGTAACATTGTTTCATTTAGTTTTTGTAATGTGAATTTGAATCTGTAATCCCTGTCCATTAATTTAAGTGTGAGATTGGTCTCAGTAGCATGTCTTAAGAAGTGAGGGAGAGGGTGGAGGTGTCTTTGTGACCATCTGTCTGTACCCACACCACGAGGATGCAGTAGGTGACAGCAGTCGGAGCTATCCTGCTTGTTTAAAGAGAGAGGAGATAGTGGATGACAAAAGGGTGAGGCCGTCACAGCCTGCGAGTTCCATTCAGTGTGTGTGTGTGTGTGTGTGTGTGTGTGTGTGTGTGTGTGTGTGTGTGTGTGTGTGTGTGTGTGTGTGTG
>JAUZST010050389.1:5812-24919 GCA_034779995.1 Parotocinclus haroldoi | reverse complement strand
CTGCAAACTCCCTACCAAGTGTACTACACAGGCAAGCTAGACCTCATTTGGGATCAAGCCTAAAAGTGGAGCTACGGAATCTGAGACCGGACAATATAGCGTTGTACGAAAAACGGCACTGCTTACAAAGGTTGTAAACAACGACGCGTTAAACACGTAGACTTATATATATTGTAAAAAAAAAAAAAAAGTATCGTCTTTTAAGGAAGCGTCCCGACGGGGTGATATTTAAACACCTTTACCCCGCTGTTGCAGGGATCTCGATTTAAAGATTCGTCTTTCTAAAACTACGAGCCGACTCTTCACATCAAACCGGGTCCTTGTGCTTTGAGTCATATTTCACAAAGGAGTCGATTCTCGAATCTCATATTGCAGGCTATGAAAAAAGCGAGTCGATTCTTAAGCGAAGGATTCGATTCCGCTAAGGATTGATTCGTGTTACGTTAAAACATTTACGCATTCATTCTAAAACTCAGTTCAGTTCAATTCAAACTGATTTATGTAGAGCTTTTTTTATAACATAACATTGTTTTAAAGCAGCTTTACAATCTTAAATTATCTTAAAAAGCCTAATCCCAAATGGAGCGAGCCTAGGGCGGCAGTGGCGAGGAAAATCCCTGAAAGTAGAAGGAAGAAACCTTGGGAGAAACCAAGACTCAAAAAGGGACCCGACCTCCATGGGTGGCCCAGATGTTTGTATTGAATTAAGTAAATACTTAAAATTATATTAAAGTAACAGTAACGTTAAGTAAATAATATAATTTAAACAAATTACAATATTTAAGTTAGTAAAATCAGCCCTCAGTGGGAGGTCCTTGGAGACACATCGTCTCCTAATGACTAAATGACTGAGGGAGTTCCTGCACTCTGGTGGGACTGGTTATTGTTGATGGAAACCAGTACAGGTGATGGTGAGGTGGAGGAACTGCTAAGGGTTTGGTTCTGGAACTGTTACCGGAACATCAGCTGGGAGAGAAAAGAGAAAATGTAATTACTTATGGGTCAGGAGCACAGAGTCTGTTATCAATCATGATGCCACTTTGATTAACTAATCACTAACGCTTATGATTAATGGGAAACTGATACTTTAGGAAGCTAATCGCTTATCACTAAGTCATGTTAGCATCACTGCTTTTTTTAAGCATCACTAGCAGTTGTTTTAAGCAGAAGCTTTGATCTCTGTCTAACACAGCTTTGCTAATTGCTCTTATTTTGAAACAAGACCTGCGGTTTAAGCTCATTTCTAAACTTCGTGTCTGCTTTTCATAGCTACAAAGCCAACAAAATCCACTGTATAGCTTATTCTAATTAACATTAAAAACTAAAATAAAACCACGTCACGTTAATCTGCATAAACTGCTCCTTGGTCAAATGCTAATCTGTGTTAGCGTCGCGCTTTAGCCACAAATGCTAAACAAACGGTATAAACGGTATAAAATATCAGACTTAACAGTTCAAACAGCTGGATATTGTTTAATTTACTGATGTTTGTGCGTTTTAACCTTTGCTTAACATCACTTTTGCCTCAACTAACTATAGCGCTAATGAAGCTAATCGCTAACCGCTAACCGCTAATTTTCAAAACAAGAGTTCTGTATGCCTTTCTTTAGTACTTTAGCATATGGAATCTGCTACATCTGCTTTTGCATTCGAAGCGTCCTCACTTTAAAGACAACTGATTTAAAATAGCTTTATGCTTCTGGTTGATTCATAAGCAGTTACGCTAAATAAAAGTCCCGTATGCTTAGCTTAAATGGAACTAAATCGAAAACTCACTTTATACCGCGCTAGCTCTCAATCTAAGGCTGATTTATTAGGGTTTCTCTCTGCTGTCGTGTTTAGTTGTCACTTTTCGGGGTCTTGTCCCGGGGCGGTGATTAAACCCGGGCTGATTTGGGGCACCAGCTGGTTTCGGTAGATGCCCCGGGAGATGCTAGCCAGCAGTGAGAGAAATTGTTGAGTCTACATGTTTGGAAAGCGTGTACAATAGCACAGCGGGTGGCTGGATATTAAGGTCCCTCATTACATTCCCTAAAATGTTTCCCAGCAGCAAGAGGAACGACTGCCCCTGTCTAAATACTCACAATTACCCCCCATGCTTCAGTATTTACTAACAGAAACACTTGTTCTAGCAGAGCCACCCCTGGTTAAAGAATGATTTTAGCAACAATGCCCTGAGCTAATTTGATACCAAGACGAATAAAGAATAATACGGTATAATGAAGGAGTTATATCATTCGTTTTTCCTCTCTAGAATACAATTATTCGACCTTCACTCTAAAAGTCCTTTCGCTATTTTAGGACTTTGCACCGCATTTTAAGCGGGCTGAAAGACAAAGTAGCTTTCCATGCAGTTTGCGTGTGCGTGTGTGTGTGCGTGTGTGTGTGTGTGTGTGGTTTATCTTACATGACATTAGAGGAGTGCAGCTTTGTCGGACACTGCACTGTAAATAATTTAGCGTTGGAAAAAGAAAAGAAGTCGTCAGAGTCCTGACATTCGTCCTTGTTGTTGTGGCACAGGCCGAATGTAGGAGGTTAAAGTTAACATGGGCAAAGAGAGGACACGTCACATGACACGTCTGGGTTAACACACACACACACACACACACACGGTATTTCTGATATAAACATAATGTAAATGTAGTTTCTACTTCTATATTCTGTTATTTCTATTATATGATTTAAATGAAAGCAACTTAAAAAAAAAACAACTTAACCACTTTAACAACTTAAAAAAAAAAGTTTTAAATGTTCTGTCTCTCCGTATACAGAAGCAAATAAATTATATTACCAATGACATCTTTTTTCAGCGTTTTAAAACAATAAAAAAAGTTTTTTTTTCTTTCTAAATCTGAACTAGACCTCTATTATTTTTTATATAACATTACTTAATCGAACATGTATAGTAAAAGTCAAGAGGTTTATTGTTGCATTTTTACACTTTTATCTAAATTGGAATTAAGCCTGGACATTCTATAGTAACAAAATTGTGCATTTGTTTACTTTTTAAATTCTTAAATTTCAGATATATATATGAAATATGAACTTTTATATACATAAAAGTGTATAAATTGCTAATTCTAACATATTACATTCTAACATTCTAATATATATATATATATATATTAGAAATATATGAAATATTAACATAAAAGATTATAAATTGTTAATTTATTACAGAAACAGCATTCAAGTGTTTTAAAATCATTACCATTTATGCTGCACTTTGTTTTTTTTTCCCCAAATCTGAACACCAACCCTAGAAATTCGACGGTAAGAATTTTCTTTTTTTTTCATTATATTACTTAATTGAACATTTAAGGTAAAAGTTCTGTCAAAAAAACAAACACATTTTCTCCATATTTCACATTATTACTACTTTAATAAATAAAAAAAAATGACTTTCCGTTGCTAAAGCTAAATTATAATTATTGCTAAATTATTGCTAATTAGTTTAGAAATTTGCTTTGTTAATTTTACAGACACACACACACACACACACAGATATATATATATATGAAATATTAAGATTTTTTAGAAATTGTTAATTTAATACAGAAACAGCATTTTAAAAAACATTTTAAAACCATTAACACTGATGCTGCATTTTTTCCCAAATCTGAACCCTAAAAATTATATGGTCATAACCATAGAATTATCATTTTTTTCATAACATTACTTAATTGATTAACTACTTATTTAAGGTACAAGTCTAAAAGTTCTATCAAAAAAAAAAAAAACAAACAGATTAAAATTGTTGGAATTAACACATGGTAAACCTTTATGTTAATATTTCATATATATATATATATATTAATTCTAACAATTTTAATTTACTATATATATATATAAAAAATATATATGAAATATTAACATAAAAGTTTATCATTAATTTTAACAATTCTAATTTATTTTTAATTTAATTTAATTTTAATTTCAGTAATTTACTCTAATTTTAATTTTCTATATATAAAATATTAACATAAAAGTTGTTAATTCTAACAATTTTAATTTACTATATATATAATATATTATTATATTATATGAAATAATAACATAAAAGTTCATAAATTTCTAATTCTAACAATTCTAATTTACTGTAATACTGTAATTTATTCCAATTTTAATTTACTATATATGTATATATATATATATATATATACATATATATATATATATATATATGTATATATATATACATATACATGTATACGTACTGCATCACCCTTCAAGTGCAGAAAACTTTTACCAAATGTAGAAAATGTACAAAATCGCCTTTTAGCAGCAGCACGCCAGGAAGTTGACATTTATTACAGGTTTTACATATTAAAATATTTCCATTGTTTTTAGTTGTGACATTATAATATAGTTCAGATGTTTATATTAAATTTGTCATGTGCTTAATAATTTAATATCAATAATTATTAATTTATTATTGATATTATTATCATTTGTAGTAGTAGTAGTAGTAGTAGCAGTATAAGAATTCTTATTTTAATAAGTTTACCCTTTTCAGTTGTTTAACTGACATTTTTTTATTTATTAATAATTATTGATCTTTATTAGTTTGACAGTTCTGCATGGAGATTACTTTATAAAACATGCCAGAATATTATGGTTACACTACCATCCTCTTCATAGTTTGTTGTTTTTACATTCTATAAAGTTAATTCCTTTAATAAAATAAAATAAAAACGATAGGCTGAAGAGAGATAGTGGTCATAAAGAAAAACCAGGACTTGCCAGTTGTGTTACGAATACACAGTTAACTGTCTTAACGTGCATTTTGAAGGTGCAGGTAACTGCACAGTGTGATCAAAGCTTTTATTCAGCTGCAGATTGAAAAAAGTAAAAAAAAGAAATAGTGAAAAAACTGCATTGTCCCTGTTTTCCCAGTAGTTATTTACAGTGGGTACGGAAAGTATTCAGACCCCTTTACAAGTATCACTCTTTGTTTCACAATGCAGCCATTTGCTAAAATCAAAAAAAGGTTGTTTTATTTATTATTAATGTTCACTCAGCAACCCATCTTGACAGAAACAACAGACATGTAGAAAATTTTGAAAATTTATTCAATAAGAAAAACTGAAATATCACATGGTCATAAGTATTCAGACCCTTTGCTCAGTATTTAGTAGAAGCACCCTTTTAAACTAGTAAAGTCATGAGTCTTCTTGGGAATGATACAATAAGTTTTCACACCTTGATTTGGGGATTCTTTGTCATTCTTCCTTGAAGTTCCATCAGGTTGGATGGTGAACGTTGGTAGACAGCCATTTTCAGGTCTCTCCAGAGATGCTCAAATGGGTTTAGGTCAGGACTCTGGCTGGGCCAGTCAAGAATGGTCACAGAGTTGTTCCGAAGCCATTCTTTTGTTATTTTATCTGTGTGCATATGGTCATTGTCTTGTTGGAAGGTGAACTTTCGCCCCAGTCTGAGCTCAGCCACAGTGATATTTGGGTTCTTATTTACCTCTCTCGCCAAAGGCTCTTCTCCCACGATTGCTCAGTTTAGCTGGACGGCCAGGTCTTGGAAGAGTTCCAGTTGTCCCAAACTTTTTCTATTTAAGGCTTATGGAGGCCACTGTGCTCTTATGAACTCTGAGTGCTGCCGAATGTTTTTGTGACCTTGGCCAGATCTGTGGGCAGTTCCTTAGACCTCATGATTCTAATTTGCATTGCCATGCACTGTGAGCTGTGAGGTCTTATATAGACAGGTGTGTGTCTTTCCTAATCAAGTTCAGTCATTTCAATTAAACACATCTAGACTCCAATGAAGGGGTAGAACCATTCCTAGAGGGATAAGAAGAATTAGACAGCTTGTGAGTTAAATATGAGTGTCACAGCAAAGGGTCTGAACACTTATGACCATGTGATATTTCAGTATTTTTAATAAATTTACAAAGAATTCTACATGCCTGGGAGTGTACATGAATGAAAAACAAAATTAACTTTTTGATTTTAGCAAATAGCTGCAGTAAAACAAAGAGTGAAAAATATAAAGGGGTCTGAATACTTTCTGTAACTACTGTAATTTAGACTTGACATGCATCCCAAACATGCTGTTTCAGTTTTATTCAGTTTCACAATCATTAGTACCTTATTTTCAGTGCTGCAGTTATATCTTTCTTGTTTTTGTGCTGTTTACCTATGTTGGCAACTTTTCTGTTCCTTTTTTTTAAATGCAAAGACCCAATACCAAATGCTATCTCAGCAGCATATTTTAAGCTCTGGGATAGGCTGGTTAATTGCAAACCTAAACAACAAGGCTCATGGGGTACTTCTGGCCAGCTGTGCTGAGTACCTGCAGTGGTCCATAGTGGGACAAACCACAAATGCCAATAGTGTTGGTGCCAAAGGCTCACATATGCACAACAGCATTGAATCATCTTTCATCTGTCCTTCATCAAAAGGCTTGTTTTTGTCATTAACACAAACTATGATAGTAGGAAAAATAAAGTGAACAACAGTCACTTAACTAAATGTGATATTGAGCATAGACATCGTATCTGAGAACGTAGTTTGTTTTAAACGGTGTTTATATGAAGTCAAGTTATGTCATTATCAAATTTCTGTTTATTCTTTTTCACTTTTTTGTCTGATCATGTAGACCTTAAGCCTTTCTTAGAAAGCACTAGGCAGGTGTATATTCACAAGAGAGAATGAATGTTAATTACTTCATAAATATGTTGTCTGTTAGGTTAAATGCTAAGACATTGGCCCATTGTGTGCTGTTTTTGCTAAGACATTTGTTAAGGTTGTGCACTATTTAATTTCTGGGAAAATAATTATAAACACAACAACTAAGCTTACATTTTGGTTGCCTGTATGTTTGTGAACCTTACCTTATCTCTTTGTTGAATAGCTTATAATGAAAAGATTGTGGCATTCCTTCGTCAGCCAAACATCTTGGAGCTTTTACAGGAGAGACAACCTTGTTTGACTCGCAATCACACACTCAGGTGAGAATAACCAAGTATATAGATTATCAAGCAATTTATCATACACAAAATTAAAATTATGTCCTCCACATCTGTAACACTATATTTTCAAACATATTCCAAGTATTTGTATTTGTATGTGGCTTCTGTAATAAAAAAAACTATTCTGTTTGCAGAAAACGATACTGTTGGACAGGCTAAATTTGGATTTATGTACTGAAAAGCATTCATTAACACTGGCTATAACAGCTATATTTGTGACAAATGATTAAATATCTGTGAAAATCCTTACAAGTAAAATGAATATAATTGAATTTATTTAATGTCCAAAGATTTAGATCTAGGCAACGTCTAAGACATTGAAATATAACTTGAAATATACTATATTTTGCAGGGAGAAGATCCTTTACATCAGAAATGATGGGCCACAGGGTGTGGAGAAGCTGTCTTGTGATGCAGACTTGGTTATGTTATTAAGGTCTGTTTTCTTGTTCTATGTGGTAGTATAATAAATACTTTCCTGGTGTCCTTAAGTTAATGCCTAACATTATGCTTACACTTATCATGCCTGTTTATTAAAATGAGAATGTGATTAATACCACACAAACATTGCCAAAAAGCAGCTGCATCTCACACAGAATATATACTTTCACACCATCAATGTACGGGGTTAGAGCCAATAGGCAAATGGGTCAGACAGATGCATTTAGTAAGGTTTGCTAGTGAATGGGTGTGGTGTATGAGAATAGGGAGTGCTAAGACTGGGATGAGCTGAAGGCAGTAGACCAGGTGGTGAGACATGAACTATTAAGCGGCATAGAGCATAGACTAAAGCAGGGCCCAGAGCACAGGGACTGGGCACAGGGGGACTGGACAATTGAACACAGTACAGAAACTGGAGCAAGGGACCATTATACACAGCATGGAGACAGGAGAAGTAGATTTATTGAGGCAGGAGCGAAAATCATGAGGCAAAGTTGTAGAAATGAACAAAAATGCATAGAAAGTAAATAAACTAGGACAATATTTTTAGACAGAGTAACACAACTACTGAGAGCCACATTGTTTAAGATGTCCACCAGTACCACACGACAAACACCAGATGGAGATAAACACCACAAAACTTACACAGAGAGAGAGAGAGAGAGAGAGAGAGAGACAGAGAAAGAGAGAATTTCAGGAAGATCAGAGAGAGCACCAATTCTAGCACATTGGAATATGTTCACATTTAAGATATTAGACAGAATAACACAGAGTAGTATGTGTCAGCAAGGAACACACATAAAAAATAGTGTTTGATGTTTGATGTGACTCAATAAAACAAGCATTAGAGGCATTCTACGCTCAACTTTGGATCTGGTCTCTCTTTCCAGCTTGTTTGAAGATGAGATCATGTCGTATGTCCCCACTCATCCTTTTCATCCTGTCCTCAACTCACCACGATGCTCTCCTGGATCCTCACCCCAAAACTCACCAGGTATTTGTGTCTGTGTGCTCGAAGCATTGTGTGAGGTCAAATCGTACACCATAGCCAAAAGAAAATAGTTATTCTGTTTATGGGTGTGGGTTAGGGGAGTTCTGATCTATATGGTGGTACAGTCATGAATAATAAAAATTACCATATATCAGCTTAAAGGGAAAATTATATGTCAACCCTGTTGCAGTGTTTAATATCAATGCATTAATGTTTTTATAAACTAAATGTAGTAATACCAAAATTATCAATACTTTTCATTTAACCATATATTGTTCTTTGTGGACATATCACATATAAGATGAGCAGGCTGCATTGTGATAAGTGATATTATGAGCTCAATTTGTTCATTAGTGACCATCATTTAATTAAGCAAATCAGTTCAGTCACAAAAATTACTGTATGATAGATACTACATTTCAGCCATTTATTCAGTGATGATCTTGTTAGCTCAGGAGAAAAGGTTAATGAGGACAAGACAGCTGATATCACGCTCTCATGCTGATTAGTAAAGCAGACTGGTCACTTTAAAAAGGTTGTGGCACAAGTTTTTTGCTGTTAACCGTGATTACCTCCAAGTAAACACATGCATCTAAAGGGTTTCACAGGAAAGGACATTGAAAATATCACCCCAATCAACCATTTATTGAATCATCTAGAACTTCAAGTGAGTGGTTCGAGTGGTTCAATAGAAGAAGATGCAGCTATCAGATCTGGTCACCACCAGTGCAAAGCTTGGACTGCCGGAAGTTCAGAGACCATAACCTGCAGTAGGCTTGGCCACCTTGCTGTATTGAAATGGGCAAGAGCATTGTAATGCATTAGGCATTGCTTTCACTACTTGACAAACTTATATAAAGTTGAAATGTCGTCATTAATAGCAATAAATTATAATCTTCAAATGAGGAAACTCACCAAGTTCCCAAAGTGGAAGTTGTTCTACTTGCAGGACACCTCGGCAAGAGTTGTTGCACAAGGCAACATGCCAGATACTGAAAGCAATACTCTTTCAACTAAAAATAGTCATTTTCCTCAGTAAATAAATACCCAGGCTTAATTTGTTATATTTGATTACTTTAGTTATCTGTATCCACTTTTAGAACATTTAGATGTGCAGAAATTCTTATGCATTAAATGTAGAACATTCAAAAGAGTTTACAAATATTTCAACTAGTTGTGATTATTGCGCAATTCTGACCCATTGGACAGTTTTCAGGGTTCTCAAAGAAGAGGCACATTGTGCACATTAAGATGGCTTAGCTCTGCACGTCTTCTCTTCTCGCTGCTCCAGTATGCCTACTGCAGGCTACCTGGTGCTGCTTTTGCAGGAATACCAGATCCTAAACTCTGGTTACTAACTTCACAAACTTGTTTCCGGTGCTTCCTTAGTTTGTAGGAATTTTGGCAGCAAACTTGATGGTGCATTTTATGTGTTGCTTCTTCTTTGGATGCCAGTTGCTAAGTGCTCATAGATGACTCTGTAGGACTAAACAAAGTTATGAGTAAGACTGCAACTCTTCATAAATAATAAGAAATTTGTGAAAGGAAAATAATGATCCTGTTCCATAAGATTTACACAAGCTTTAATTCTTGATCCAATGATATCTAGGTATCCAAATAAATTTTAAAAACTGTGAGAAATGTTTATTAGATACCTATATTTAAATTGAAATCTTAAGCTGAAAAGCTAAAATCATAGGAATTGTTTTATATTAACAACATAAGAAAGAAACATATTTACTTCCTGTAATGTTTACTTTTATAAATGTGGTGTGTGGTTGTATGTGCTGGCAGGATTACAGAGAGCCAGAGCACCTGCTCCATACCGCAGAGACTTTGAAGCCAAATTGCGCAATTTTTACAGGAAGCTTGAAGCCAAGGGCTATGGTCAGGGACCAGGAAAAATCAAGTAAGTGTGTGTTTGGAGATGGAGATGAGATGGAGAGTTGTGTTTCAGGACATATGTTAGTTGCCCTAAATACTTACCCCTATAACTGTCTACATTGTGACAGGCTGAACATCAGAAGAGAAAATCTGCTTGAAGGGACCTTTAATCATGTGATGGCATATTCACGCAAAGAGCTCCAGAAGAATAAACTTTACATTACCTTTGTAGGAGAGGAAGGGTAAAAACCATAACTTTCTGTTTCCATTATTTACAGCAGTGCTGCAAAGTATTCATATGCATCACTGGATGAATGTATTTGCTGAACTTACAGTATTAACAGTATTAAAAAATTTAAATGTGAAAAAACATTGACATTAGGCATAGGTGATTCAAGCATTGCTTTGATTTTGGGTTTATTTATGAATACCCCAGCAGTTAATCACCTAACCTAATCCACTACATCTGTAGCACAGACATAAATTATGTTCATAAAAAAGAATTTGTGTTTAAGTTTTCCTATATGTGGTCAGACTCACACAACTACATTGTTCACAAAAATTAGGGAATTTAATTATAAGATATTTCATTTTAAAATATGTCCCCTAATTTTTGTGAGCAGTATATATTGGTAATGCATGATTTGTAGTAATCACATATACGTTTCAAATGTAGTAGATAAAGATTATTGTTTAATAATGTGCATTTTTACACTCAGTGGGCCAAACCATCTCTAGATATAGCCAGTCATTCATTTATGTATTGCAGTATATAACTAATGCTGTGACAAATTGACTTCCCAATTGTAAAAGTCTGCAAAATACGTTACATGAGTAACATATGTTAAAGTAACATTAATTGTTTTGAATATGCTAGTTGCTTTCCTTGTATAATTAACCTTATCTATCTATGCAATATAGTCTGGATTACAGCGGGCCTTCTCGGGAATTCTTCTTCCTGCTGTCTCAGGAGCTGTTTAACCCCTACTATGGCCTCTTTGAGTATTCTGCTAATGACACCTACACCGTCCAGATCAGCCCCATGTCTACCTTTGTGGAGCATCATTTAGAATGGTTCAGTATTTCTTTCACTGATTGTGGTGATAATAAAAGAAAGGCAAAGCAATTATTTCAAAAAGAGATAATCATATATAAGAGTCTCATAAGGGCATATGTGATATGATTATTAATTTTATATTTACTAAAATGTTACCGACCAATCCATGTATGTAGACGATACATATACATACATACACATACACATGTGCACCAAAGACAGGACTGTGAAAATACTATTCAGCAAATTCAGTTGAATAAGATTATATAAGTTCAGTAAGTGATATAAATATTTACATTAACTATATTCTTCCATCCAGGTTCCAGTTCAGTGGACGTATTTTGGGACTGGCGTTGATTCATCAGTATTTGTTGGATGTTTTCTTTACAAGGCCATTCTACAAAGCCCTCCTCCGACGGTAAGAATTACTCTTGTCTCTTCAGTAGGCACAGGTTAAACCTATAAAGTATAATGTAGCCTATAAAGTAAGGCGTTATTCCACATTCCATGCAACATTCAAAGTCACTTGAATCAACATTTTTGTCCATTCTGATGCTTAGTTTGTACTTCGCTTACTTTGATCATGTCTACATGCCTAAATGGATTGAGTTTCTGCTGTGTGATTGGCTGATTAGATATTTGCATTAAGAAAAGCAGATAATCAATAAATACATATACAAAATTGGCCAGTGATTGTATTTGCAGTATTTAAAACTTGCAAATGCTGAGTTTAGTTTTTTTCATTAAAACAAATAAACAAACAATCACCAAAAAATTATAAATTGTGTGCATGCAAAATGTAGGCATAAGGCTGTCTTTTACATTTCATCTCTGTTCATCTTAAGTTTCACCTGAAGTAAATAAACGTTCCTGTAAATGTGCACATATGAATGTTATTACCTTGTGCAGAGCGACTGATCTAAGTGATTTAGAATATCTGGATGAGGAGTTTCACCAAAGTCTTCAGTGGATGAAAGATAATGATATCACTGACTGCCTGGATCTGACCTTCACTGTGAATGAAGAGGTCTTTGGACAGGTATTGCATGCCAAAAATCTCATCTTGCACATAAGGCTCAGCATGGAGGAAGTATAGTTGAAATAGAGGCATAGTTGACATTAAAATTATACAGAACAAAGTATTTGAAAGTCTGTAGTAGAATACTGTAGTCGCTGTGTGGCTGTGTTTAATGTTCATAGGTAACAGAGAGGGAATTGAAGTCAGGAGGAACAAACATCCAGGTTACAGAGAAGAACAAAAAGGAGTACATTGAAAGGATGGCCAGGTGGAGGGTAGAGAGAGGTGTGGTGCAGCAGACAGAAGCACTGGTTCGGGGTTTCTATGAGGTACCTAAACACAGTGAATAGTTCTAACACACATGGGTCACCTTCACTCTTAGCCAGCTTTGTATTTTTTGGCACATCTAAATAAAGTTTTATGTATTACAACACAACAACAATATGGATATTAAAACTATCAAACTGTAAATATTTGTAACTCGTACTAACTTGTAACTCATTTATTAAAGACCTAAAAAACAAGTCGATGGGGCAGTCTATACACATGTGTATATGTATATGTATATGTAGTTAAGTTTAAAACACTTCATGCTTTACTACTCTGTTGCCAGCAGAGGGCATCTGACTGTGGGATATTACTCAAGGTTCCCATAATTCTTCAAGCTAATCTTCTACAATTTACCTGCAGATGCCTGACAATCATATAAAAAGAGCAGAAATTATATTTTCAGTGTAGTGACTAGAGGTGTTGGCCGGTATGGTATGTTAGCCATTATTTGTGTCATCTATGTCTTTCTGTCAAAACTGAAAGCAAATTGTGAAGGCAGAAAACTGAGAAGAGAAAACTGAGTTGAAAATAAACTATTATATTAAAGGTATTTTATTAGTTCTAGTCCAACGTCATAAAAAGACATCATTTTCTGTGTCTGAAAGTAGAGGACCTCGCAACCGGAACACTGAAAGACAAGACTGATACATTAATAAATTAATCAGTCAACCAATGCTGGATATAACAGGTGTCTTTTATGAAATCTGCAAAGTTGCAGTCTTATACTGTACATGGACTAAGCAGAAGTGATACATGATTCCACTTAAATCAAGTGGTCTTTAAATGATTATTAGGAAGGGGCCTGGACAGGGTCAGGGCACAGACAGTACCTACCTAGTAGCATAGGGCACAAGGCAGGAACAACCATAGACAATGTGTCAAAGTAGGGCTCACACACTTATGTACACTTTCACACACTGGTCACTTTAGAGTAATCAATTGACCTAAAGCATGTATTGGGGCTGTGGGAAGAAATTGGACCACCCAGTTTAGGTAGGTCCAGAGTATACCCACAAAAACACTTGGAGGAAGTAACTGTTCTATCACGCCACCCTGCTGCATCCACATCATCCAGTTAGGGATTATGTTGACCGCTGACTGGTTGTTGTGCTTATCGTTTTTTTTTTTTTTGTTTTTTTTTTTGATCAGGTGGTAGATTCGCGCTTGGTGTCAGTTTTTGATGCTCGGGAATTAGAGCTGGTCATTGCTGGGACAGTAGAAATTGATTTGAGTGACTGGAGGTCTAACACTGAGTACAAAGGAGGTAAGAATGCATGTGGCAGTGACTGCTCATCTGAGTCTGAGCCGAAATTATTAATGGAATTTTGAGTCATTAAGCATCATGCTGCCCATCTGTACCAGCAACTGGTATATATAAATCATATAAAAAAGTGTTTTTATTCTCATCAATAAATGTGGGCATTATATATTTCAGGAGCAGATTTGTCAAACCGTGGTATTCAGAAGGTGCAGCTATTATTGTACTGCACTGTTTATTTCTAGCCTTGAAATCAGCTTGCATAGATGACAAAAATACATGTGAATCTCCATAAAACAATAACCTTAATGGGTGTTGTGCTGGAATTCCTAGAATACTCATCTGGCTCTTAGCTTAAATCTTAACTTTTAATTGCCCATGCTAATCATCAGTTGCATTAGCAAAACAAAAATGCTATTTGTTTCCCTCACTTTTGTACTTATATGGCTAAAATGCAACCTTTTTGACACTGGAAATACAACCTAGACATTTTCTTAAAACTCACAATATATTACTGGACCTCTATGTGTCAGGTAACACTCTTATTGTTTTAAAGGCTACCATGATGGACATATTGTGATGCAGTGGTTCTGGACTGTGGTGGAACACTTCAATAATGAGCAAAGGCTGCGTTTGCTGCAGTTTGTGACCGGTACTTCCAGTGTGCCCTATGAGGGCTTTGCAGCTCTGCGTGGGAGCAGTGGCCCACGCTGCTTCTGTATCGAGAAATGGGGAAAGATCACCTCTCTTCCCAGGTAGGAGAAAACATTTATGTTTACATCCTTTGGCAGACAACCATTTCTGGAGCAACTGACAAAAAAGTTTTATGTTTGTCTTAGTAGACATTACCTCATACTAGCACAAATAGCCTACTGTGCCAGAAAACCTCATAACTAAAACACATTAAAGAGTCCTTGTAGGTAAAAAATAACCACAAGTCATAAAGGAGAGAGAAACAATTAAATTTGTTTATGCATAAGCAGAGTCGCAGTCTTTGACTCAGTCAGCCTTCAGATGACATTCAGACATTCAGCCAGATCATTCCACCAACTGCGTGCCAATATGGAAACATGTCTCATTGCTTGTCTTCCTTTGATCTTAAGTGTTCAAGTGGAGTTTGAGTTGAAGTGCGAGATATGTAGTGGGTTTTGATTAGAGCCTTTAGATAGAATGGGGCAGGTCCATTTTCATTTTTATATGATAGCCTCAGAGTCTCTTTAATCTGATGCGGGGAGCTATATGGAGCTAGTAAATGGAATGCAATGAGAATGACAATAAGAACATTGTGGGAAATGTCTCTTAAAAGCACCCCAATTTGTGTTTGTATGGGAGGGTGCTGGAAGGTTATAGGTTTCCATTTTATTGCTGCTTTTTGAATCAGGAAGACAAGCCAGGAGAGCGTGGCAGTAATCTAATTATGATCTAAGAGACTGGGCAAGCACCTGGATGGCTTCCCTGGAAAGGAAATATTGAATTCTACCTTTATGTCATACCTTGCCCAATACTTTACCGCATAACAGACATAATTCATGACGTCCATCCCTGCACCCCCTTTTCTGGCTGCTGCATGTTGGTGTCCAGTGTTTGTTTATATTTAGTCTTACATTAGAATTTTTTTAGGAGAATAACTTCAAAAAGCCCTAAGCACAGACGTGTTTGAAAAGAGATTAAGTGGAGACTCATTCTGACTCGCTGTCACATGTCTTTCAAGCTGCAGAACTGTATTAACTCATGGCAGTGTCATAGAAAAACTAGTCACTAGTCAAAATATTAGTCAAAAACAGTTCCATATTCATAAATCACCTGAAATACATATATTCTTCATGCAAGAGGAACTGAATGACAATTCTGATTGAAACCCAAAGGATTCTATTTCACATATGCTATATAAATATAATATCTGCAGATTTGACAGCACAGTAGTTTTATTCAGAAATAGCATTAATAAAAATAAAAGTAACTCAGAAATAAAGCAGTGAAATGACCATGATACGAAAAATAATTGGAACTATAAATACCTTGGAACAATAGAATACATATTGTAGCTCATGGTTTAAAATATTTATTATTTACATTGGAAGTACTTACTTATTTAGCTGTTTTATAAATATTTTTCTGTTTGATGAGCTGTTCTGTGTGTGGTAGGTTAAATATATGGCTTCATTTTGGGAAATTTCTATAGTAAATAAAGCCATGTATATTTAGCTTATTTTTTTAAAGTTATTAACATTAATTAGTAATACAAAAAAAAGTTTTTTGATAAGTCCCTTAGAGACATTTGGTCCAACAATCATTCACTGAGCACAGATTTAAAGAGCCTCCTCTATTCATATTATTTTTCACACCATTTAGACTTAAATAATGTTACCTGACATGAAAAAGCGTGTCACCTAAAATTACCTAACTGAAAAGCTAAGTCAAGTCAAATGTTTCAGCATGAGTTGTCGTTTTTGCAACACTGACAAAATAGATAATCTCTAGATGAAAAGATGTTGCTGTCAGCACAAGTATGTGCTGAGCTCATAATTCACTGTCACAAAATGTTTTCATTGTATGAAAGAGTATCGGTACAGACCAAGCTGAATGTGAGCAGGGAAGAGATGCAAAATGCTAACTTATATGTTAGATGTTAATATAAACAAAAGCAGGATGCAAAATATATATTATAGGCTGTCATTTAAATGATAAAACTTTTCTGTTAGTAACAGATATAGGACAATTGTGCCTTACCCTGATGAGCATGAAAAATTTATCTTATCCCCAGCCAACTATTCATGTGTTGCTTTTTGTTTAGGTTTAGCTTTTAATGGTTTGGTTTATATATACAATATTAACTTTTTATTTAATTTCTACAATATGGTTTTATTACATATTTTAGCCTGTTTATGTATAGACATATTTAAAACTAGGATTAAATGCTTTTTATTCTTAATTCTTAATTCTTAATTATTTTATTCTTAAATATTTTATTGCTCATGGTTAAGATGTAGTTTTACTGCACTGTTAGCTTATATTCACTTTTAGATATATTTTTTGTGTATCTTTTTTATTTTTACGTAAAATTATTTTATTTTTAAGATAGTTTTAGTTGCTTTGATTGCTTTGTTATAGTATAGAGTATATAAACAGATCAACCGTAACATTAAAACCCCCGACAAATAAAGTGAACATCATTGACAGTGACAATCCTCAGTGTTGTTATGCCGTCAAACCTTGTGTTCTAGCATTCATGTGGATGTTAGTTGGCACTAAAACAATGCTGCAAACCAATTACACTCCTCTCTGGCAGCATTATTTAATCATTCCTATTTAATCAGTATATAGCATTGTGTCATGTTACAAAATTGTTCAGGAAAGGTTTGAAGAACTTATTCGAAAGTTATGTGTTGACTTGGTTTCAAATTTCCCAGATCTCCTTCTGATAGAGCAACAAATCTGATCCACCTCATAGACTTTAAGCATCTGCTGTTAATTTATTGGTGTGATATACTACTGTACACCTCCAGAGGTACAAGCTCCTCAAGGTACAGATCTCCATAAATTCTTTTTGTTTGTCTCTTTTCATGAAAGGGCACACACCTGTTTTAACCGGTTGGATTTGCCTCCATACCCTTCATGCACAATGCTGTATGAGAAACTGCTGATAGCTGTGGAGGAGACCAGCACGTTTGGCCTGGAGTAAAAAGTCTTGTAATGAAGAAGAGACCATATTTAATAAATTATTCTATACTCAAGAGTGTTTTTATAACTAAATACACAGGTTTGTATTTGCTTTGTAATATTACTTTGGGACTAAGCAAGCATGCATGAAACACTTAGTAGGAATATTGTACACATTGTACTATGGAATCTAAAGAGCATAAACATGTACATGGTGTAAGCAAGCATCCAGCCTACAATGTTCATATAGAATTCCTCTGCTGCTTATTGTGTTCTTAATGATGTATCATTACTTTATCTGACTGATACGCTGTTACTGTCACATGAATGTGTGACATATCTGAAATATCTTGTGATAATTTTCTGATACGCTTTATTTATGTCATAATATCTGTAATATGTGTTGTTTCTCTTAAAAGAAACAATGCCAAAACTGTAACAGATTATTCGCGGAGAAAGTTATATGGTTGGTACATAATGTAATAAATTGTAATGAATTTAGAAAGCACTCACAACTGACTCTAAGAGTCTATAGCATATACAGTATCTCACAAAAGTTAAGTTCACCTCTCATATTTTTGTAAATATTTCATTATATATTTTCATGGGACAATACTGAATATAAGACAATTGAATACAGCAGTTAGCCTACAACTTGCTAATATAACAGTGTAAATTTGCTGTGCCCTTAAAATAACTCAACACACAGCCATTAATGTCTAAACATCTGGCAACAAAACTGGGTACACCCCTAAGTGAAAATGGTCTGGTTGTGGCCAATTAGCCATTTTCATCCCCTGATATCATGTTACTCGTTAGTGCTAATAGGTGTCAGGTGTGAAAGGGGAGCAGATGTGTTAGATTTAGCGTTATCACTCTAACATTCTCTCATGCTGGTAACTGGAAGTTTAACATGGCACCTCATGGAAAAGAACTATCTAAGAATATGAAAAAAATATTATTTAATTAATTAATTAATTATTATTCTTGCTGTACATAAAAATTGTCTAGGCTGTAAGAACACCAACACTTAATGAGAATGAGATGTGGCATGTTGTCCAAGAACATGCAGTGGTTTACCAGGTCAGATTTCACTCAGAACAGACCTCGCCATGGTCAACCAAAAAAGTTGTGCACTTGTGCAGCGTCATATCCAGAGGTTGGCTTTTGAAAATGTACACAGTAGTTTTGCCAGCATTGCTGCGGATGTTAAGGGTTGGGTCAGCCTGTCAATGCTTAGACTATACGCCGCACACTGTATGAAACATCCCAGAAGGAAGCCTATTCTGAATATGATGCACAAACAAGCAAACAGTTTGCTGAAAACTAGCAGATTAAGGATAAGGATTACTGGAGTCATGCCGTGTGGTCTGATGAGACCAAGATAAACTTTAAAGTGTGTGTGTGTTGGAGGGGTGTGTGTTGGGGGGGGGGGGGGGCAACCCGGGGTGGCGTAAAAAAACCAGTGTGTTTTGCATACAGTTAA